>BQKN01040668.1:0-14401 GCA_022839385.1 Asparagus kiusianus | reverse complement strand
TCATAGAATCTCAAGATGAGCATGTGACTAGTCTAGGCAGAATGTGCTATGAGGTCAAACTCCACTACATGCATCTCATAACCACAATCAAAATAGGATCACAGAATAATACATAATCATAAATAAAGAGGAACTGATATACAACAAAAGCAAGCCTACAGTACAAACATTTAGCGAAAATAAATAATACTCATCCTACAATAGTCATCATGTCACTCATTTAGCAAAACAACATAAAAGATATCACTTATCTGATATCAATGTCATACTCATACATAATAATAATAAGGCAGCTCAGCCATACAAATCTAAAATAACAAATGAAATAAACCAAATACATAAGAGTCACTCCATAACAATGGAGGTAATAAACATTGTCTAAAGAAGACAAAAGTTGATAATTGGTGAACTAAAATAGAAACTAGTGGATAAGTAGATAAATAAATTAATTGATGAAACCCCATCTATATTGGCTGTCGCTAAAGTCTGGGGTGCCTGAAATCAAAGGGGATGTATTTAGATTTACTACTAGTGTGCAAACTAGGATGATTTGAGAGCCAAAGAAGTACTTTATAA
Source organism: Asparagus kiusianus (assembly GCA_022839385.1). NCBI lineage: Eukaryota > Viridiplantae > Streptophyta > Magnoliopsida > Asparagales > Asparagaceae > Asparagus > Asparagus kiusianus. The sequence goes on along the minus strand of BQKN01040668.1, from coordinate 13,825 downwards.
TTATATCATTTTATTTTTCTTCATGATCAAGAAACATGCACATTAATCCAGACCGAAAACAAAACTAGCAGATAACTAGAGGTGCACAGAACAACATCATATATCAATAGAGCGAGTGTGCACCCAGTTCCTTAAATGTTATGCATAGGGTAGTGTGTACATCTAATTGCTCTTAAGTTTTATTTAATCTTATTTGGGAGAGCTCTCCCAATATAATATGTGTCTGGTGTATCGCTGAGAATATTACTTAAATTCTTACTTCACTTGATTTATGAGCACAAACTCATAGCATTAGTGCTCAAACACAATCCTGCCACACATGATCTATGAGATGTCAAATTCCCTCCCGTAAATTAACCCACATTAACGTTTCTGTTACTTGGTTATAAATAACATGTTATACACTTGGCCCAAATTACTCAACTCAATCCATAGAAAGCAACCATCATGTGGGTGCCTTCTCAAACTAGATTTCCAAAGCAAACGAAACATGCTCATCGAGTATTAAAGAAAGTTATTCATGACTTCATACACATGAATACTTAATCTATTTCTTGGTTTATTATATTTTATAATCGATCAAGTGTTTTAGTAGTAGAGAATCAAGAGCCCCACTCACAGTCACAATGTATCTCAAACTGAGAACATTCTTGATTCAAATAGAAAACATTGTTGATCTTGTGTCATAAGGGACACACCCAATATCCAAACATAAGTAATAATCGTCACCATGTATATGTTATATTATGGTGCCCAATCATACGTACCTCTAAGGCCAAGTTTCTTGATAACCAACCAAGCTCACCTAGGTTAACATGTATAATGTCTGTGGATTCTAAATTACAGCGTAGTATGACATAACGTAACAGAAACATATGACATATTACTATGTGATAACATGATACAACCTGCTTGCTTGAATCTAAACATGAATATAGCATGTGTCCGGTTAATCAAACATAAGGACATGGTTGAAAGCCAAAAAACATGAAAAAAAACTTGAACAAATAAATAAATCAAAAGATGAAAGTGTTTGCGGTGAAAATTAATTGTTTTATTGCGGGATTCATTACAAACTTCAGACGTTTACAATGAATACAAAAATCAGTCTTTTTATAAGACTTTTACGCAATGAAAACAAAAAAAAATTATAATTCTCTTCAAACAAACGCAACGAGTGTTTATCGCCCGCTGCTTGCGTGGGATCTTGGCCTGTGACGGGGACGCGTTAGTCCGTGGACCACCGAACGATCAATATTTGGATAGAGTTTCGTCTATCCGTGAAGGGATTGAGAAACCATAGCTCTTATCTCGGCGAAGCGAGATAATCACTCTTCTTAAGATTACCGCAACGGGATAATCCTAAGGAACGAACCGGGCTGCAGATCTAACTCCTCCTCCTCTCTGAAATCTGTGCACTTTGAGTCTTTAGTTTAGTAGGGCTTCGCCGAGGTATGAAAATTCCAGATCCAGAAAAATGAGGGCCTGAGGCTGTATTTATAGGCTCAGGGGGGTTCTAGGCGGTTAAAACCGCACAACGGCCGTTTTTAGGGGCTGGAGACACCCTTGGGTGTCTCAACTTGGGCCGAGACACCCTAGGGTGTCTCGACTTAGGTCGAGACACCCTAGGGTGTCTTGGCCTTGGTCGAGACACCTTGGGGTGTCTCGTTTGTGCCAAGACACCTCGGGGTGTCTCAACTCAGGCTGAGACGCTTCGTTATGCATGTTCGTCCGTTTCCGCCGTAACTTCTTCATCCGAACTCAGATTTGAGCGATTCAAAGTGCGTTGGAAAGCCGACGAGGAGTTCTATAAGCGCCAATGATTAGATCATCTATGGAACAAATGAGACATGAAGGGTATTTCGCCGTTTGTGAACGACACGAGGTTCCCGATCAATTCGTATATTTGTCATTCTAAAATTCCGTAGTTCGTCGTTTCACTTCAAGCATTCACCAATATCAATCAAGCTTCTGTGAACCAGATAGTGACGTTCATCGTCTTTTCTTGATGTTAAGCTATTCGTGGAGACCTATAGGTAATTTTCGATGCCTACAGATACCCCCTCCAAAGCGTTCCAGACTCATTTCTTTTGTAGAAGAGGCTAGAATACTTTGGATGTGATTGGTCCAGCCTTTAGTCGGCGTGAAGGACCTGTAGTTAGCTTTGATTCTTGACTCCTTCGATTTTCCATCTATTCGATGCTTTGACGAATAGCTAAAGTTCTTTCGGCGCTGCGTTTATCGCCTGGCCGTCATCGAAGTCTCAAATCTAAAACTGATGAGTTGAGTTTGGCTTGCGTCATCGAGTTGACCTTGAACTGACTATCTTCGTCATGATATATTAACTCGCGTTGACTTTTTGATCGCAACGCATTGACCGGCATTGACCTTAGGGTTTTGAACGTCGTACGTTAACTTTTTGATCGTAACGCATTGACCGGCGTTGACCTAGGATTACGCGTTGACCGGCGTTGACCTTAATGTTTTGAAAGTCGTACGTTGACTTTTTGATCACACCGCGTTGACCGGCGTTGATCTTAGGGTTTTGAACGTTGTACGTTGACTTTTTGATCGTAACGCATTGACCGGTGTTGACCTAGGGTTACGCGTTGACCGGCGTTGACCTTAGGGTTTTGAACGTTGTACGTTAACTTTTTGATCGCAACGCGTTGACCGGCGTTGACCTAGGGTTACGCGTTGACCGGCGTTGATACAGTTTATACTCGTACGTCTACTAGAGTATACACAGTTTAAGCTCTTAAGGTATTGGAGCATAGCGGTCTCAAATGTCGGGGCTGCAGGACCAACTGTTAAAGCTGATTCATCTGCATGTGTGGATCTTATCTTAATGTTGTTGGATACTCGAGTCACGAGACCAACTAACGGAGTTGATGCGTCAATGATTCGTATTTATAGAATTTTTAACAAATTCTCAGCCATCAATGGGTTTGATGAGCCTTTACCGACTACCGTTTGAGTCGGGCTAGCACACGGATTGTTTAAGTCCGTTCCGCATGTGACGTTAAGCTAAAAGAGTTAACCCTTTTAGTGCTACGATATTGAATACGTAGACTTCGTCTTTCTCTTGTGAAAAGACTAAACAGTGACGTGTATCAGACGTTGACTTAGGATTTTTGGCAAATCCTCAGCCTTCAACGGATTTGACGTGCTCTTACCGATTACCGTTTGAATCGGGCTTACATGCGAATTGTTTTAAGTCCGTTCCGCATGTGACGTTGTGCTGAAGGAATGAATTCCCTTAGACTTGATGCTACGATATTGAATACATAGACTTTGTCTTTGTCACGGGAATAGACTACCCGGCAACGCGTGTTAGGCGCTGACCCATCCTTACTTAGGATTCAAGATAAAAGTCCCCAGACTAAAATTCTGGTGTCTTCTTCAATTGGTGAAAGACTAAACCGGCAACGCGTGTTAGGCGTTGACTTATCCCTACTTAGGATTCGGGATAAAATTCCCCGTGCGTGTGAAGCATGGATTTTGGTGTTATGAATAACAATCTGCCATAATGTCGAATATGTGGGCTTTTGTCCTTTTTTACGGTTAAGAACTAACCAGCAACGCGTGTTAGGCGTTGGCTTATCCCATCTTAGGTTTCGGGATAAAATTCCCCAGACTAGAATGAAAGTACCCTAATGCCGCTAGGAAGGAACCCTAGAGGGGGGTGAATAGGGTTTATGCTAATCTAATCCGATTTATAACAAATTAAAACTTATTAATAAATATATCCTAGCACAAGAGATATGAATAATATATGAGCAAGGATATACAAGATAACACAAGGGTGAACAAACAAAACTAGATAGAGGGAATATAAACAGTGTGCAATTGACAAAGGCAATATGAATAATAAGCACAAATATAAAAGTGCGCCAATGCAATCACAAACAAAAAGATATGTTCACGAGGTTCGGTCCGCCTGACCTACGTCCCCGCTCCTCACCTCGAGGAGATCTCCACTATCACACCGGGTTTTCTACGCTTACCCGAAAAACGTTTACACCTCACAATACGGTTTTCTAGCTAACCGAAAACTTTACAATCACTCACAATGTAACTACACTAACTACAACCTCAAGTGTTGGTCTCTAGCCCGTGTCTCCCTCAAGTGCTCGGAATTATCACCTCTCTCTAGGCTACCGACGCCACTACTCTTGGGACAACCCCGTCTCTCACCACACACTCCTATTGGTGTACTAGTGTAATACAAGTGATCTCACAATGAAAGCTCACAACAAATAGATTGTTCTCTACAATGGATGAGAACACAATTAGGCACAACTCTAAGTCACAAACCCCACAACCCAAAATATACTATGAATGTAAATACTATAAGCTCAATAGGTTGTGTGTGAACAAAGAGATAAAACAATATAAACTCAATATAAAATCTAGCTTATGAAATTAAGAACAAACTTATAAAATGCTAGAATTGAGTTTAAGGAAACTTCTCTATAGATGACAAGAGAGAGGGAGAAGAATGAATGCTCAAACACCAAAGATGATCTCCACTTGCTCTTGTGAAATTTGCTTCACAAACAAAACCCTTAAACACTCTTTTAAACAAACACAAAAACACCATTAAACTTGTTTAAACAATTCTCTTGATTAATTTAGGACTGAGGATATGTGGGGGTATTTATAGGAACCCCAAAGCCAAGAGAAAACAAGGCAAAAAGACCAAAAACCCAAAAATAATCTCAGCCAAAAACTAGCCGTTACAGTGTTATGGGTCGACTCATCACTGTTCATGAGTCGACTCATAAGTTACCGTTACAGGCCAAAAAACAGCTTATGGGTCGACTCATAAATTTCATGAGTCGACTCATCATGCATGGGTCGACTCATGAGGTCATGGGTCGACTCAGCAGAAACAAAAACCAAATTCCAGAACACTTCATGAGTCGACTTATGACAGGCATGAGTCGACTCAACCTGTCGGGTCGACTCATGATATTGTGAGTCGACTCGTCAGAAACAAAATGCAAACTACACAACAGTTTATGAGTCAACTCGTCACTGTTCATGAGTCGACTCATGACATGTACACAGCCTGTTTTAAACAGTACATGTCAACATAAAACAGGGTTTAAAAATATCAAATAAATTCAGAAAAATGTAAAACTTTGGAAAATGTTTATAAACATGTTAATGAACATGTTCTAAAAAGAATTTTTAGAATTGCATTCCCCAATAGTGAAAACTCATCATTTTTCAAATATGTTCAAAAACATGAAAAGGAAACATACATGTTTTTGACATTTGATTTAAACAAACTTTTGGAAACTTTTGTATGGCTTTATAGACTTATGAAAAGATATAAACACATATTATTAAGTCCATAAACCAAAAACAAAATATTTTCAAATATGGTAGAATATGAAACATATGAACATATATATGAATATATATTTGTTTCATATCTACAAAATCAAACCAAAACATATATGTATATATATAAACTATATATACACAAAAACCAAAACGTGTATGTGTGTATATAATTGAGCTTAAAGTACTAACACACATAATATAAAAGCCTAAACTAAATATACCCAAGCTTGTGATCTTCAACGAAGCTCTATCTTGGTACACTTGCGGATGAAGCTTGACTTTGATCTTTAACATGAATTGCAAGGCTTCAACCACTACTCCGCCAACCTCCATTTGATGTGATCGTGTAGGCTCAATCCATCCATCCTCCAACACATTGTTTGTCTAGAATACCTAATAGGAAACATAAACACTAGACAAATAATATTAGGAATTGTTTGTAATCATCAAAACAAGATTAGAAGATGTAGGCTCATAACATGAGACCTAACATAGAATTCTGGTGTCTTCTTCAATCGGTGAAAGACTAAACCGGCAACGCGTGTTAGGCGTTGACTTATCCCTACTTAGGATTCGGGATAAAATTCCCTATGCATAAAGGCATGGATTTTGTTGCTACGATATTAAATACGTAGACTCGGTCGTTTTCAAGGGAACGAACCACCCAACAGCACTGGTTAAGCGCTGACTTATCCCTACTTAGGCTTCGGGATAAAATACCCCAGACTGGTATTCTGGTGTCTTTTTAATCGGTGAAAGACTAAACCAATAACGCGTGTTAGACGTAGGCTTATTTCTATTTAGGAGTCGAGATAAAGTTCCCCGTACCTGTGAGGCACAGATTTTAGGAGTTGAAAAAAGTGGTGTCTTCTCTTAGGGCAAAGACGAACCCGAAATGAGAGAGGAAGAATTTTATATTCTATCTCCCAACACTAAAGAGGAAAATTTTATATTCTATCTCCAGTTGGAAAGAAGACTCGAGGTGGGATCTCCACCCCCAGAATCCAAAAAGGTAAAACTAAGAGTGGGATCTCCACTCTAAGAATCGAAAAGATTCGGATAACCCTAACTGTCGGAAGGTTTGATTACCGAACTAAAGATGAATTTCTTGTTTATCGAGAGTGAATTGTGGTTTTGGTCCTAATTGTAGGAAGGTTTGACCAAGCGGGAGTTTGAGATCACCCTAACTGTAGGAAGGTTTGATCACTCGATTTGAAAATAGACCTCTCGTTCATTGGAGAAATCGAGAGAGAATTTTGGTTTTGGCCCTAACTGTAGGAAGGTTTGACCGAGTGGGATGTTTGAGATGATCCTAACTGTAAGAAGGTTTGATCGCTAGATTTGTGGATCTCTCGTTCATTGGAGGAATCGAGAGGAGATTTTGGCTGTGGTCCTAACTGTAAGAAGGTTTGACCAGGTAAACAATGGGAGTGGGAGTACAAATCATAGTAGGAGTGTTGACTTGTATAAATCACTCAGTAAGGGTTCTTAGTGTCAAGTGATAAGGACTTAACACGAAGGGGTTTGACAATTCGTCTAAGATTGACAGATCAAAATTCCAAGTATTATATCTGAAATTTAATAAAGGGAATGTTGAGTGCACAAACACATAGAAGTTTGAGTGGATTCAGCCGAAAGGAATTTTGGTGGTCCCACCGTCAATTAGTCTGATCGATGGGGGATTTTGTGGTGGAAGACTATGAGTCGTCAAACACCAATGAGAGTTTTGTGAAGGATGATTGATCCAACGAAGTTACCGGATCTTATCTCAGCAAAAGAGTGTTCGGAAATCACGGTCGGTTTAGTGCTTATCACTTTATTTATAATGATCGGGTTATCCCTAAGAAAATTACATGTAAAAATTCTTCCGGAAACTTCCCGTTACATGAATCATCCACCCCCAGCTTCCTTCGCGAAACTGGGTCTAACTTCATAGTGAGTTACATGACCATGTTATCCTTAAGAATATTACATGTAAAAAATTCTTCAGGAATTTCCCGTCAAGTGTGGGAAACAGTTTAGACTCATATACCTATTGGAGTATCAGGGAGCAGTTTAACCTCATATACCGGTTGGAGGATTGAGAAGCAGTTTATACTCGTATACTCTTCGGAGTGTTGCCATTCTCATTTGGCTTATCCTAGCGTTATGACGCCGGCTTCAACCAAGGTTTGGATGCTATTCTTTAAAGTAAAGCAAGTCTTGGTAGGATAAAGGATCCTTCTGTGGTACGCGCAGTACTTCAGATCTGTAGTATTGTCAGCTTCCTCTTGATTTGTGATGGGTGGCAGCTTGATCTTGTTGTTTTCAAGAAGGGTCCCGAAGATGGCTGGAACGTCTTCGTCCTTGAATGAGTACTCTTTTTGGAGCCTCGAATCCAAAGTCTTCTGCTGTCTTCGGGGTTGCTGTTGCGACGTCTGATTAACATCAACAACTGTTGTAGGTGCCTTCCCTTCATCATGGAAAATGAGACTCGGGTTCAGAGGGTTAGCCATCGGTTGGCTTCTTTCGACCTTCCTCCTTCTGAGGAAGCGTTCGGCCTGCTCTCTGCGCACCTTCAACTCTTTCCAGGTAGTGAGCGGCTCTACTCCCATAACGTCCAAGATGTTTAATGGACAAGTTGTTATGACAGGTTTGCAAAACGAATTCCTCCGTGACGGGATCCTTGCAGTTCATTACCTGATTGCGGAAGCGTTTGATGAAGGTATCCACCGACTCTCCGTCTTTCTGTTTCTCATCGAAGAGTATCCTAATTGACACTTCAGCGTCATCATCGAAGAAATGACTAAGGAATATGCTCTCCAGGTCCTCCCAGCTAGTGATGCTTTCGGGTTTGAGACGGCGGTACCAATCGAAGGCAGGCCCGCGAAGGGTGCCAACGAATAACCGCACCATCAAGGGCTCGTTGCCAGAAATCATGCCCAAGTGGGACTTAAAGTAGATTAGATACTGAGTGGGCGAGCCCTTCCCGTCGAACGGCGTGAAGTTGATCAGGTTGAACTTCGCCAGATACGGGATCGAATCTCACTCGTTCGGGTAAGGACACGGAATGCCGGTCTTCTTTACCTCTTGAGCAGACATTAAAGTGTTAATTTTGCTCTCGAGGTCCTTCATCTTTTCGTCCTCATCTATATCCAGTTTTGGACAATTTTCGAGAGGAATAATGCGACCACCCCCAGTGTTATCATCATTGGTGGGTCTACCCCCAGCGTTGTGTTCATCCACTTCTGAATCGCTACTTGCTTGGTTAGCAGTGCTGCGACGGATGGACTCACCTAGCTGATTCGATAAAGCTCGGATTTGTTGGTCGTGCATTTGTCTCATCTCCTGCATAACCATTTCCACTTCGATCTTGAATGCTTCTTTCTGCTTAGCTAAAGCATCCTCAACCATTTTGGCTACTTCCTCGGTGTTGATCATAAACACCTTACGAGATTGTCCGGGACTGGATACGGTGGCTTCTGAAGCGACTACCGAGCAAGCGTCTGACGCTTCATCGTCCGAGGATAGTCATCTGGTCATCCTCAAATAATCTCTACGTCTAGTAGTCCCTGCACGTAGCCAAGTTAAACGATGTGATATGAGGGGGTCCGAATCAGAAGGTTGGGTAGATTTTCTCTTATCAGTCACGTTGGCGATGACTACGGATTGTTCAGGCCTGACGGCTTCTAATTGAAGCCGAGACATTAGTTGGGCTATCCCCGAATTGACTCTCTTTCCTAAAGAAAAATCAGGGTTAGAAGTAATCGGAGACTTCCCCTTATCGACCATATTGATGGTGAATGCTGCGAGTTCGTCATCTCGATTGGCTGATCGCCTCTTGCTAAAACGCCTTGATTTGGGTTTCAATGCTTCTGCGGAGATACTCTCGAATATCGAGACCCTTCGTGGAGCGGTCTTGGGGCAGCTACACGCTGATAATACTGTCCTGATAATTTTGATACACTGATAGTAAGAGTCCGCTTCCCGGGTACTTCTCTTTCGAGATTTATTCGTACCCCCAGCCCGATAGTACAACTCATCGATGTTGCGGTCGGAGTAACCTATCGGCTGCTTACATGGATTCTCAGGTATAACGCGTTCGTCTGTTTGACGCGTTTTCCTCTGAGTAAACATCCTTGTTAGCATCTACAGGAGTCATACGTTTGGAATCACACCCTTGTGAGGGTGAAACCTTAACGGGCTCCTGGTTTTCTGCACGTACCTCCAAGCGGGCTGTTGTAGAAATTAATTTGTTAGGAGGTCGCGTACGACCCTCAGTCCGGATGTTTGCTCGAAGCTCCTTTAACGGTCTCAAGCTTTCCTTAATAAGCACTTTTCCTCGATTCTCGGGTAGGGCACCGACACAATCCTTCAATGTGACTCTAGATTTGGGGAGATCAACGCTGTCATAGAGCTTCACAGGAGGTGTGGGAACAATAAGAGTGGGATCTGGAGTTGACAAAGGCCGGAGAGCAGCCTCGGATGCTTTTTCCTTAGGCGCTGACTTGGCCTTTGGCATCCAGACTTGCTTAGATCTTGGCGATCTCTTAACTGCCTCTTCCTTTTGTATTTCCTGTGCTTTTCGCACAAGGGTCCGGGCATGCACAAGCAAGGCGTGGCGTTTCTGGATTCGCTCCTCGAGAGTAGAGCGGGTTCATTTGACACGAACCCATTCGTTAATTGGAGGTCGAGAGGAGGATTCCGATGCTGGTCGTGGCGACAGATTAGCCACTTGGCGCTTTCTGAACTCCAGATCTGCTTGGTAATGGAGTCCATCCACCTGATCCAAAGCCTTGGCGAATTGGCGCGCGAGACGTTGGCGTTTCCTTTGACGTGCTCTCTTCGATAGAGTTGGCGCGCCTTCAGCAGTCGGCTCCTTAATCGCGAAGGAGTTCAGATCTACAGATCTGGTCTCATCGGATGCCGGCGGATCGTTACAAGGTGCAACTGTGGCAGCGACGACGTGGAGATCGACTTCTTTGGTCTTAAGATCTGGAGACCGACGGATCTTCTGGGAGGAGGAGATCTTCCTGCGCTTATGAGGAGGAGCAGATCTGGAGGAGGAGGAGGATATGTACTCTTCAAATTTTTGCTGGTCGAATTCGTATTCGACCTCTTCGAACACCGGGATCTTGATCGTCGGCTGCGTCACGACAGCCTCGGCAGCGAGGCTGTTGGCTCCCACTGTGGTCGCCAGTTTGTTTGCGGTAAAAATTGATTGTTTCATTGCAGGATTCATTACAAACTTCAGATGTTTACAACAAATACAAAAATCAGTCTTTTTATAAGACTTTTACGCAATGAAAACAAAAAAATTACAATTCTCTTCAAACAAACGCAACGAGTGTTTATCGCCCGCTGCTTGCGTGGGATCTTGGCCTGTGCCGGGGACGTGTTAGTCCGTGGACCACCGAACGATCAATATTTGGACAGAGTTTCTTCTATCCGCGAAGGGATCGAGAAACCGTAGCTCTTATCTCGACGAAGCGAGATAATCACTCTTCTTAAGATTACCGCAACGGGATAATCCTAAGGAACAAACCAGGCTGCAGATCTAACTCCTCCTCTTCGAAATCTATGCACTTTGAGTCTTCAGTTCAGTAGGGCTTCGCCTAGGCACGAGAATTCTAGATCCAGAAAAATGAGGGCCTGAGGCTGTATTTATAGGCTCAAGGGGGGGTTCTAGGCGGTTAAAACCGCACAACGGCCGTTTTTAAGGGCTGGAGACACCATTGGGTGTCTCAACTTGGGCCGAGACACCCTTGGGTGTCTCGGCCTTGGCCAAGACACCCTAGGGTGTCTCGGCCTTGGCCGAGACACCTTGGGGTGTCTCGTTTGTGCCGAGACACCTCGTGGTGTCTCAACTCAGGCTGAGACGTTCCGTTATGCATGTTCGTCCGTTTCCGCCGTAACTTCTTCATCCGAACTCAGATTTGAGCGATTCAAAGTGCGTTAGAAAGCCGACGATGAGTTCTATAAGCTCTAATGATTAGATCATCTGTGGAACAAATGACACACGAAGGGTATTTCGCCGTTTGTGAACGACACGAGGTTCCCGATCAATTCGTATCTTTGTCATTCTAAAATTTCGTAGTTCGACGTTTCACTTCAAGCGTTCACCGATATCAATCAAGCTTCTGTGAACTAGATAGTGACGTTCATCGTCTTTTCTTGATGTTGAGCTGTTCATGGAGACCTATAGGCAATTTTCGATGCCTACAGAAAGAATCTATTTCCTTGCACTGTGCACATATGCTTGGAGATTTTCACCATGATGTCATATCAGTTAAATACTTTTAGCAGAATAAAAGTCAAACTAGAAATCATCTTTGAAAAAACCAGCTTGGGTGCGTACGCTCATTGTTTAGGCGCATGCGCTCAAACACTATAAATCAAACTACTCTTAGACATCTCAATGAGCATGTCATTGGATTGGTCAAGTACATGTGCTTGATCTGAAATATGCAAGTTTTGAAATATTTGTGAATCATAAATTTTCTCGATTCAAAAACAAATCAAAAATCAACTTCAACCCAAGTTTTCTACTATCAAGGGGAATCTATTCCATCAATTTTCAAGTTGAGAGCAATGACAAACATGTCAAGTCACAAGACTCTGTATAATATAATGTCTTCAAGTTGAGAGCAATCTGGTTAATTGGTCCTCAACTCGTTAAGAATAATGCAAACACAGCTAAATAATATAAGATCTAAACATCTTCGAAAAATTGAGACATTTGAATGTCAATTTCAACTCACAAGACTGTGTATCCTAGTATTCAGTGGTGTAGAAAGTAAACTCCATTAGGATCAACCTCCACATCTCATTTGTATTGGATATCCGTTGTTTCCGATAACATTTGTCATGGAGATAAGAACGAACGATAAGGAACAGAAACGTGGAGTGTGATAGTAAAGGAGGTCTATCTGTTACAAATTTCAAATGACAGTCAATTTCTAGTAGTCCATGTGTCAATATCAAACTCAAAAGGTAATACATGACACAATAAGAGCCGTTAGAAATTTACTCTAGACAACTCAACTTACTGCAACAAGGAATCAAGTACGTATGACATGAAGATTGATTGAGAGTTCAAAGGAGCTATCATCACACCTCAGAATGCAAAGCGGAGGAATATAATGCCTTCTCTTTTGTTGGTCGGTGTTATGGCCGGGTCCTTGGTTGGTGCTTCCCACCTTACTCATAAAGTAAAACAAATCGTTATGACTCTTAGGACATGTGCCCTACAAAAGGGGCTCGAGGCTGAACTCTGAATCAAGTTTTGAGTGAACTATGAGCAAGCATCCATCCCATCAAATCACATGGGGCTTTCATCTCACTCGGTGGACAAAAATAATTGCATAGATGCCTACAAAATGTATCATGCCATAGTACAAATTTGGACAAGTGAAGTGAAAGCACGTCTGGTTCAGTGTCTGGCAAAATTTGTTAGCCCTCTAAGTGCATTCTCATATCTAATGCCCTTTTGCGCCCAGTCTTAATTTGATGTACTTTAGACAATAGCTTACCTGCTAAAACTAATATTGAAGAGGTTGTGGAATCAAAAACTAGCTAGTTGCATTTGATGGGTATAACTATGACATTGCTCTCAATGAGTTGGCCTATAGGCTGTAGCTAGCAGAATAAAAGACTTCAAACCAATAGTTCTCATATCAAGCACAAAAAATATACTTAAAAATTAAGCATGAAATGCAAATGAAACTAACAGATATTGTGATTCTGCACATTTATCTACATGCATGAAGTTAGTACTCAGAGAGATTTATATATATAATGAGCCTTCTGTTAGAACGTTATTCGTGCAAAACATTGTTAATGCAATATCTCTTGTTTGATTAATAACAAACTCTCATTTACTATTGATATGTTTGTGAGATAATGTATTTTAGGTATAAAGAGATACGAACAAATTACGGTTCAAAATAATGCAAAAATAAACACAAATATTGATTTCAGCCTTTGAACCATTGATGGTCAAGAGGCACCATCGATGATCAAGCAAATCATCAATTAACTACAGGAAAGAATTAGAGAAAAAAGAAACTAGAAAATCAAGTCATTGATGATCGACAGTCAACCATCAATGATCACAATGACCATCGATGGACTATAGTCAATAATCAGAGAAATCCATAAACTAGAATTTGTACAGTCGATAGATTGCAATCAACCATTGATGATCAGTGAACCACCAATGATTGTGACCAACCATCGATTGTTATGATGTGTTCTGTAAATTTTCAGATTTAATCTTAGTCGCTCGTTGATTAATTTGATCTCCTATTGAAACTCTAATTAGAGTATTTCTTTTCTATTCTATCAGTGCCTATATAAGAGGAGTTGGAGATCATAGTTGAAAAAGGGACAACAAGAAGAGAGAGAGGCAATAGCATGAAAAAGAGATCTTTATAGGGTTTGTTAGAGAGAGAGAGAGAGAGAGAGAGAGAGAGAGAGAGAGAGAGAGAGA
>BQKN01040666.1:0-21732 GCA_022839385.1 Asparagus kiusianus | reverse complement strand
ATGTAATGCAGGAATTGTATGACAATCCTAATCTACACATGCCACTTCGCTCGTCTTGCACGACGATGAAATATCTGCAAAATTCAGCCATGACAACAGTGATCCTACCCGCAAAGACAGGGGGTGAGAAAGAAATAATCTTTGGAAAAGGGGATCCATCTCCAACTCCTGATCTTTTCTTGGACAGCAACTCGGATGAGGAAATGCCGGGGCAACATTTCTCTCGGTATAGTTCACAAGAAAATGGTTACATGAGAAGGCAAGGATATAACCTCTCGCTCGGTGAGGGTCTTTATTTTGGTCAAGGTGTCAGGGTTCCACCCCGTTCTACCTATGTACCAAAAGGAAAACCAGATAATTATTACACTCAGAAAAGAGGTCTAGGTTATACTTCGTCATCTGATGACGAATATTGCCAACAGATCATTAGCCAACTGAGAAATGAGAGCGGGCATTCATCCGATACTTCGATGTGGGATTCTGACGTGAGCATTGGAGAGAAATTCAAGGCCTTAATGTCGAACATGGCGACGATTGATCCTTCTACAACCGAAGAAGACGATCAATTGCCTATTTGGGAAGATCCCTGGATGCATTATATGAATATCCAGTATGGCGATCGGTTTGAGCAAAGAGAACCTCCTACGGAGGATAAGGTAGTCCAAATTAATATGGGTGACGAAGCTAATCCGAAACCTATATTTATCAGCGGTGATCTTCCACCGGATGAAGAAGAGGAACTAATCGCCCTCGTTAAAGAGTATATCGACGTTTTCGCTTGGAATTACGAAGATATGCTGGGACTCGACCCAAACGTAGCAATGCATAGCCTCAACATAAAATCGGATGATAAACCTGTCAAGCAACAACAAAGACGGTTTCGTCCGCAAATTATGGAGGCAATAGAAGCTGAAGTCAAGAAATTAATCGATTCAGGTTTTGTCAGAGAAGAACAACACCCTGATTGGCTAGCCAACATCGTGCCAGTTCTTAAAAAGAATGGGAAAATCAGAATTTGTATTGACTTCAGAGATCTGAATACCGCCTGTCCTAAAGACGATTTCCCCTTGCCCATTACAGATGTCATCATTGACAATATATGCGGGTTTGAGAGAATATCATTCATGGATGGATTCTCAGGATATAATCAGATTAAGATGCATCCGGATGATGAAAAGCATACAGCTTTCAGAACACCCCTCGGTGTCTTTTGTTATACTGTTATGTCGTTCGGGTTAAAGAACGCCGGTGCTACGTACCAACGAGCCATGACGAAGGTCTTTCAAGAACACCTTCGGAAGACTGTCGAATGTTACGTTGATGACCTGGTCGTTAAGAGCCGTGATAAAAACGACCACATTAAAGATCTGAAGACGATGTTCGATCTTATGAGGAGCCATCAGCTAAAAATGAACCCGACTAAATCCTTCCTAGGAATGTCGAGCGGTAAATTTCTTGAATTCGTCATCACCACAAAAGGTATTCATATCGATCCTGATAAAGTGAAGGCGATACATGAGTTGCAACCTCCGAGAAATCTTAAGGAACTCAGAGGATTGTAAGGTCGATTGTCATATATCCGTCGGTTTATCTCAAATCTATTCGGAAAATGTCAACCATTCTCTAAACTCACGAAGAAAGGTGTGTCGTTCATTTGGGATGAAGCATGTCAGAAGGCGTTCGAAGATATTAAAACATATCTGGCGAACCCACCTATTCTCGTTGCACCGAAATCGGGCAGACCGTTTTTGATTTATGTCAAAGCGACGAGCCATTCGTTAAGTGCGTTACTTGCATAAGACGACGATAACGGTCACGAGCAAGCAGTGTATTATCTGAGTCGCACACTGGTAGGAGCTGAATCTCGTTATCCAATGATCGAGAAAGAATGCCTTGCCTTGGTATTCGCAATTCAGAAAATGCGACATTATTTAGTTGGACAGGCAATTTATGTCATTTCCAACATAAACCCTATTCGAGTATTCATGACCCAGCCGGCATCCATGAATTGGCGTTTAGCCAGATGGGCTTTACTCTTATCGCAATACGACTTGTACTTTAAACAACAAAAATCGGTTAAAGGACGAGCTATTTGCGATCTTCTGGCGGAAAATCATATGAAGGATGTGGTCGAGTTATACGATGATCTGCCAGATGAAACTCACGAAGTTAATACCACCTCACACCAACAAGTGTGGCAATTATACTTCGATGGGGCGTCCCGCGCAACCAACGTGGCGAGTGCACCCGGATGTTCTAGAATATCCTCAGGAGTGGAGGTCGTTCTAGTTTCCCCGGAAAAACATGTCTTGCCTAGAGCATATTCACTGACCAAACCGTGTTCTAATAATGTGGCCGAGTACAATGCATTGATAATCGGACTCAATTTTGCCAAAGAGCTGGGGGTCGAATATCTTGAAACTTTTGGGGATTCTCAACTGGTAATTAATCAAATACGAGGAGAGTATGAAGTCAGAAATCGAGACCTGATTCCATACCACCAGGTGGCCATTGAGATGGCAAACTCGTTTGAAGGATTTTTCATCGAGTATGTTCCACGTCTCCAAAACGCATATGCAGATGCATTGGCGGCGTTGTCGGTATCCTTGGCTCAACCTCCCGAAACAGAGCAATTGATTACAGTGAGGACTCACCAGCTTATTGTTCAAATCTACGATTCGAGTATTAAAGAAGCATACTCAACAGGAGTTGAACCCGAAATTCGAGATTGGCGTTTTCCCATTATCGACTACGTCCTACATGGTATATTGCCTGAAGATGTAAGAGAAAGGGAATCGATTCGACGAAGAGCGCCGAGATTTTACTACAACGCCATAGCGCAAATGTTGTATCGACGATCATATGATGGTCTTTTACTCCGTTGTCTATCTGGCAAAGAAGCAGAACAAGCACTTAAAGAGGCGCATGATGGAATATGCGGTGCACATCAACCTAGTCCCAAACTCTGTGATCGACTTAGGAGAATCGGGTATTATTGGCCAACTATGATAAAAGACGCAGTCAACTACGCACGACGATGTGAAGTATGTCAGTTACATGCGAATTATATGCACCAGCCTCCTGAGTATTTACACCCATCGGCGACATCATGGCCATTCGAAACTTAGGGCATGGATATTATAGGTCCTATTTTCCCACCTTCTGTTAAAGGAGACCGTTTCATTTTGGCAATCACCGATTATTTCTCAAAATGGGCAGAAGCAGTTCCACTTAGAGAAGTAAAGACGAGTGATGTTATCAAGTTTATCAAACACCATATCATATATCGGTATGGTGTTCCCAGGCGAATAGTACACGATAATGGTCCTCAATTCGTCAGCAACGCATTTATCAAATTCTACGGTAAATTCGGGATTAAGGACGTTTCATCGACAGCTTATAATCCCACAGCTAACGGATTGGCCGAAGCTTTTAACAAGACTATCATCAAAATTCTGGCAAAATTGGTGAAAACCAATAAACGAGATTGGGACCACAAACTCGATGAAGCCCTGTGGGCTTATCGCACAACTGTCCGTACGCCAACCGGAACAACCCCATATGCCTTAACACACGGATGTGAAGCTGTTCTTCCATTGGAAATACAGATTCCTTCTCACCATATCGCTCTCGCAACAGGAATGACAACGGAAGAACATCATCAGAAGCGTCTCGAGAAATTAGAGATGTTAGATGAAAAGCGCTTGGAAGCTCAGCAACAGATCGAGTTTTATCAAGCTAGAATTTCCCGGGCTTTTGATAAAAGGGTCCGACGACGAAGTTTTAAAGAAGGAGATCTGGTTCTTGCTGTTCGAAGACCTATGATTCTCACCTCCAAAAAGAAAGGAAAATTTGAACCTAAATGGGAAGGGCCGTTTGTGATAGAAATAGTCTATTCAAATGGTGCATATTGCCTGATTACTCAGGATGGTAGCAAATTAATGATGCCAATAAATGGGAAGTTCCTAAAAAAGTATTACCCGTAATACGTTCAGGATAACCTATGTAAAACGGGAAGTTCCTAGAGAATCCTGCACAGGATATTTTAGGATAACCCGATATCAATTGATTGTCCTAAACGAAAACTGATCATGTCAATAGTCTATTCTTAATCGTGATAAAAATGATTAAGATTCTCTTACCACTTTTTGTTGAGATGAGATTTAGTGACAATTAATATTTCCTCACAAAACCCTGTAATGCGATCATGGAAAGGGAAACTCGATGATTTGTAATCCCACACCATAAAACCCCACCAATCAGATTAACCAATGGTCATCAGTCTGTATCAGTCGACAAATTATTTCATGTCGAATTCTTATACTTGAAATCAAAATTTCCCACCGAGTAGTTGTTGGCCTTCTTGTTTTGATAATGTTTAACAAATAATTTACTTCTAATGTTGTTTGTCTAGTATTTGTGTTTTCTTATTCATTATAGACAAACAACGTTGTTGGAGGATGGATGGAATTGAGCCTACACGATCACATCAATAAGGAGATTGGCAGAATGTCGGGTTGAAGCCCTTACAATTCAAAGTTAAAGATCAAGTTCAAGCTTCATCCGCAACGTGTACCAAGTTGAGCTACAATGAAGATCAAGATTGCTTGGGTAATGTAGTTTAGGATTTATATTATGTGTGTTAAGTACCTTAAGCTCAATATCTATACACACACATTATTGGTTTCTTCGTATATATATATAGTAATATATATATACATAAGTTTTGGTTTCTATGCATATATATAGTTTTATATATATACATACATAGTTTTGAGTTTTCATGTTTATATGCCCATATATGATTTCACCTTTAACAAGCTTATATTTAATGAAATCATACTTAGTGTTTTGAATATATTGCGTAGAATATGCAATCTTATGAAAATATTATATTTCTAGGTTATAGACTTCATAACAACATGTTATATCTTTTATCAAGTCTATACAATCATTTCATAAGGTTTCAAAATGTTGTTTGAGTCAAAATATCAAAATATCAATTTTCAGGTTTTCATGTTTTTTAACATTTTTGCAAAATGATGATATTTTTCATTTGGGAAGTCCTTTTTCAAAACCAGTCATTGTAGCATGTTTATTATCATGTCTACAATCATTTTCCAAAGTTTTATATTTTTTGGAATTTGTTTGATATTTTTAAACAGTGTTTTAAATTCAGAAAAAATAGCTTTCAGACCTAGTTTTCTGTTATATCAGTTTTCGGTCGACCGCACCGGTTGACCGCTCGTTTGTTCTTTCGTCAGCATGGTCCAGAGAGTTGGTCGGTCGACCGATGCAGTCGACCGAGAGCTCCATCGGTCGACCGCACCGGTCGACCGACGATGGTCCAGATCTGTTTCTTCGTGTTTTTGTGCTCCGTCGGTCGACCGATATTTCCGTCGGTCGACCGCCAATATGACCGTTGCTTTTCCAACGGCTATTTCCTGA
The DNA here is from genome assembly GCA_022839385.1 of Asparagus kiusianus. NCBI lineage: Eukaryota > Viridiplantae > Streptophyta > Magnoliopsida > Asparagales > Asparagaceae > Asparagus > Asparagus kiusianus. Next base: position 16,284 of record BQKN01040666.1, on the reverse strand, counting down.
GCTGTTTGCTAGGGCTATTTTTGTCTTTTGTTAGGGGTTTTGGCTGAGATTTCTAGTGGGTATATATACCCCATTGCTGATATCTTTTCAGGTTAATCAAGAAGTGTTTTAAAGAACAAGAGAAAAGTTTTTAAGAGGTTTACAAGTTTTTTGTTTAAGGGTTTAGTGTTTGTTTAAAAAGCTTTTAAGCATTTACAAGAGTTTGGTTTGTGGAGCAAATTTCACAAGAGCAAGTGGAGATCATCCTTGGTGTTTGAGCATTCATTCTTCTCCCTCTCTCTTGTCATCTATAGAGAAGTTTCCTTAAACTCAATTCTAGCATTTTATAAGTTTGTTCTTAATTTCATAAGCTAGATTTCATATTGAGTTTATATTATTTATCTCTTTGTACACACACAACCATTGAGCTTATTGTATTTACATTCATAGTATAATTAGGTTGTGGGATTGTGTAACTTAGAGAGTGAGCTTATAAATCGTTCTCATTCATTGTAGAGAACAAACACTTTGTATTGAGCCTAATTGTGAGGATTCACTTGTAATACACTTGTACACCGAGAGAAGTGTGTGGTGAGAGACGGGGTCGAATCCAAGAGGAGTAGCGTCGGTTGACGTGCCTAAGGAGAGGTTATAACCGAGCACTTGAGGAGGAGGACACGGGCTAGGACCAACACTTAGTGTGTGAGGTGTGTTTGCATAGTGATTGTATTGTGAGGTGTAAACGTTGTTCGGGTGAACGTAAAAAACCCGGTTGTGATAGTGGAGTATCTCCTCGAGGTGAGGAGCGGAGACGTAGGTCGTGGGGACCGAACTCCGTAATCATATCCTTTGTTTGTGATTGCATTGGCGCACTTGTTTTCATGTTCATATCTTACATTGCCATTGTGTATTGCTTGTTGATCATTTTTTCCTATCACATTTGTAGTTAAATTGTTTACCCTTGTGTTGTTTATATATCCTTGCATATATTTCTATCATATAGGATATATCTCACTGTTCATATTGCTTATCCTAGCTCATATACATAGTTGCATTTCATACTTGCTAGGATAAGTTCTTAATTAGTTTTAATTGGCATATAATCGGATTAGATTAGCATAAGACCCTAATCACCCCCCCTCTAGGGCCTAACAGTAGTTCGTGCAAATCAACAAACTCATTGTTATTGGTACCCTACTCCTATTCATCACTTGGTCAAACCTTACTACAGTTAGGACCAAAGCCAAAATCCCCTCTCGATTCGTTCCATGAACGAGAGGTCCACAAATTGAGTGATCAAACCTTTAAACAGTTAGGATTATCTCAAAACCCCCACTTGGTCAAACCTTCCTATAGTTAGGACCAAACCCAAAATCCCCTCTCGATTCTTTCCATGAACGAGAGGTCCACAAACTGAATGATCAAACCTTATGACAGTTAGGATTATTCAAACCAATCCGGATTCTCCGAGTGGACATCCCACTTTGAGTTTCCTTTGCACCAGGAGATAGAATATAAAATTCTTCCTCTCCAATTCTGGGTTTATCTCTACCAACAAACAAGAGATCAAGAGACGGAATATGAGATTATTCCCCTTCAATTCTGGGTTTATCTCTACCAACAAACAAGAGATCAGGAGACGGAATATGAGATTATTCCCCTCCAATTCTGGGTTTATCTCTACCAACAAACAAGAGACCAGGAGACGGAATATAAAATTATTCCCCTCCGATTCTGGGTTTATCTCTACCAACAAATAAGAGACCAGGAGATGGAATATGAAATTATTCCCCTCCAATTCCGGGTTTATCTCTACCAACAAACAAGAGATTGAGAGCTAGAATATCCAATTCCTTTTTTCACAAACTTAGGTTCGTTTTCATACATAGAAAATGTTATCTATTCACACTTTAAAATCCATGTCATTCACACATGGGGGATGTTATCTCTATCCCTTATTAGAGATAAGTCTACATCTAACACATGTAGCCTACATATTCAATATTATAGTTCAAAGTCTAAAAGAGTTTAAGTCTTTTAGCCCAACGTTATATGTGAAACGGACTTAGATAATTAACATACTAGCCCGATTCAAACGGTAATCGGTAAAGGCATATCAAATCCGTTGATGGCTGAGGGTTTGCCAAAAATCCTATAAGTATTATGGTTATTTATTCTAAACAAGAATGAGTAATCATAATAAAATCTCAATGAGCAAAAGGCTTCGTTATATTGATAGAAAGCGTTCAAGCATAGATATAAAAATACATGTTCTTCAATTACAAAAGTTTATATTTACGAATCTGATCTTCTAGTTTTGAAAGCTCTACCGCATAAGCCTGTTCAAGCTCAGCGGTCAGTATAACTTTGAAGGCTTCTTCGTCAACACTCTGAAGTTCGACGACCTCTCGTTCCTTCTCAGCGAGTCTCTTATCCTAAATATTCAATTGCTGAAACAGGTTTTCTTCAATTTGAGTTGTCTTCATCAACTCGGACTCCAAAATTTCACGAACATCCTTAGCTTTTGCAAGTTGCTCTTCTAGGTGGTCTATTTCAGCTTGGTTCGACTCTAAATCCCGACGTAGATCGACCTTAGCCTGTGTTCTCTTGGCGACATGTACCCTAAGTTGATGACTGCGGGCTCTCAACTTTTGGAGTTTAGAGTTGGCAGATTTTTGAGAATCGCGCCACGCTTGCAACCTGGAGTCCATGTGAGAGACGATATAGGAGGGTACGCCTTTGGTGCGGAGATCTTTTAGAAGTTCAACATGTTGTTTCAAGTTAATCGAATAAGCGTTGATCGAAACAGCTAACTCACCATATCCTTCCTCTCTGATTTCTGATATGTAGTGATCAAGAGGCCTCTTAAAATTCTCAAAAGGTGATCCTTTGAAGAGAATGCGATCGACCATGGTGTTTAAAAAGGAGACAAAGCCTTGGAGATCAGAACAGATAACAGCTTTATCCGGATCTTCGTCAGCCAATAATGTTTGAATGCGGTCTGATAAGGAAGAAGAAGAAGCTACGATGAGGACAAATAAGTCAGTACATGATATATATACATACATAAAAGCGATCTGAACCATACTAAATTTAATAGAAGAACCTTCAGCAGGACCCGGCTTGTCCAATAGGGGTAGTCTGGTCTCTTGAACAGTCAAAGCTGGTTCAGGAACAGCAGCTTTTGATGCACCAGCTATGTCAGAAGATTCTGTAATTTCAACCTCAGAAGACTTCGGGTCTAAGTCGAGGGATTTCTCAGGAGAAGATTCTGCAGACAAAAGAATCACAATAAATATAACAGAATATCGATCAGAGACTTGAAACGAATGAGGATTAAAACTCACCAGTTCTAGGCATAATATCAGCCGACGTACCAACTTCTTCAGTTGGTCTCGCTTTTGTTGCGACCAGGCTGATTTGAGGAGTGACGGTGACTTCTATCATCATGGGGTCCATAGGAGTAGCAGGTTGAGATTCAGGAATAGATGATTGAAGGTCAACTTCAGTTCCTGCCCATGATGAGTGATCACGATCCCCAGGTTGATCGTAAGTTCCAGCGATTATAGCTGTATCAGCTCTGGTAACTGGTCATATAATTCGAACATTTACACGATTAATCAAGTAAGGAAATATATGATAAAGGGTTTGCAGAACAGAAACCTTACCCTCAGAAGAACCTGCTTCTGTTAAACCAGCTCCAACTGCTGATTCTATGGCTGCACCAGTGGCTCTCCCGGACAACAAATCGGAGATTTGCTGATGGTCGTCTTCTGAGATGTCCATATTAAAGTCGAGATCAGTAAAATCGTTGACTTTAGGGGTATGGGTAGTCTCTCCTTCAGGTGGTGCGTTCATTATGACATCTACAGGATGCATTGAGTCATAAATAATATATGAATCTAAATGAAGTTGTTCGAGATGAAGATTAACTTTACCTTCGTTGATCGGGATGGATTCATGAGCCTCACCACTGGCACCCACTTCTTTTAGTTTAACTAAAAGAATACAAAGCGCACAAGTCGTTAGAGGAGGTACACGTCCCGACTCATTCATTTCTTGGAATTCTCTTCCGAGTGGGGAGAGATCAGTACCTGAGTCTTGAGCCGGTAGGTTGATGTCTGAAGACGGTGGAACACCAGCTATTTCATCCCTCAGAGCATCCTGCATCTGTTGAACGAAACTGGGCTCCTCAGTTTCCAGACCGCCAAGAAAAGCAGCATCAGCCCGAAATTCTCCCTCTTCATGACTCCCTACAAGGATTGAGTATAAGATAAACCCGATAAGAGCAAATGGGTGAGAGTAAAGACGAATTTTTACCTTGTTCTGCGGAAGAAGCGCTATGATCAGACGTCTCCTCTACAGCGGGAAGATGAACACGCGGCTTAGAGGCGAATTTCTTTTGTCTTTTCAGTGGACGCGCTTCATCCTTGACTCCAGATCCTTCATGACGATGCTTAGTGCGTAATTCAGTTATGGGAGGGATCTGAGTTTGAGCTTGAGCGGGAGGTCGAGATCTTTGCCGAAGAGTAAGAGGCACTGTATCTTCCTCATCCTCTTCATCGCCACTAAGGACTTCCACCGTCATCCGGTTGGGGTGAGTCATAACGACTCTTTCTCTCTTTCTTCTCAGAGCATCTGGTGGTTGAGTAGGCGCGACAGATGGACGCACAAGTCCCCTCTCAAAGAATGAATCAGGGAGACCAGCTATTTCATCAGAACTCGAGTCGGTCTCACCCGCCTCCTCAGAAGTCTCTGTTTCCTCGGAGTCAAATTCTTCTTCACTACCAGCTGAGCGGGCCGGTTCTTTGCCTTTCCTCGATGATTCAGCGGCCTCTTTCTTTTGGGGCGAAGTTATAACTTCACGGGTCGCTCCTCTTGTGCGCCGCAAGACTGTCTCTTCTTCTGATTCTGACCTCCTCCTATACCGGGTGACGATGTTGGCAGCGATCAACCACTTGCAAAATAGAAAAGTCATCCGCAGAGGTGGCCTTTCCAAAGGGAGATCGAACTCCGCACTCGTGCAGCCAGCGATGCTCCAGAACCAGGCTCTCGCTCCGTCGATAAGTCCTCCTCGGAAGCTAAGGTGACGATTCGGGTTGCCGACATAAATCTGATCATAGCCGAATTGGCGAGCAAATCGACATAGAAGATAAGGTTCAATATGACAAATATCTCTCACCCTAAACAAAAGATAACCTGGGTGAATGTTCATTACCCATCTGAAGCATCCGACATCCAGGATGGTGCGATTCTGCCTTGGGTCCTCAGCGTCCAGTAAGGTCGTGTTGTACGTACCGGAGAATCGAGGGAAACAGGGAAAGAACTCCAAACATTTGTGAACCTTAAAGTGTCTTGTTATGTCCGCCCATCGATGCTTAATCCATCTACAACCCTCAAGATTCTGCAACAGAGGGAGATTAGGATCCACCGTCTCAGGAGCTTCCATCAAATCTGGCCGATGAAGGACTAACCAGGTCATTAGATAAGTGTAGGGTAGCTCCAGCTTTGGAACGGGGACATTGGCAGAGGGTTTCTTTTTCTCTTGAGTAAATACGGAGATTATTTGCCGTAATCCACTGTGAATATCGGCCACCATAGCAGGAAGTAAGGATAATTTACGACCTGTAGCCAACTGGACGGCTGGGTACAACACTTCCATTGGCATAGCATCAGAAGACTGATGAGGAACTACGCACCATTTTAACCATAAAGCCAGGAAACCAGCTAGCAGAGTGGTGGAATTAATCGGAACACCAGCTTGCCACAGAAAAGAACGAAACTTGGTGCCATGGGGGAATCCGTCTTCTGAATGAGAAGTGTAAGACTGTGCGTTCGTTTTCTCCAACAGCCGGTTGATTTCATTCGGGGTTAAAGGAGACAGTTCGTACACCTCCGCTAAACGATTATCCAGGTTCTTGAACAAATAATCAGCAAATTGCTTCAAGCTGATCTGGGGAGCTTTCTTCCTAGCTTTAGTCTCCATCTCGGCCATGGCTATATGGTAATGATAAGTCAGTTCCTATAGAGTGTCGTGGGTCACAGCTGATCGATCTTTCATCTTAGTTAACTGACTGGTGGTTGGGAAGAATTCCTGATATGGAACATCACCTAGGGGCAGACCAGACACCTTCATCATATCGTGCAGTGGTAACTCGAGCTCCCCATGTTTGATGAAGAATGTATTAGTGTCAGGGTTGTAGGTCTCGAACAAGCGGAGAAAATGACCTACACTAATCTGCAAACCATACATCGTAGCACGAATTGGGGTTGATAACCCTAGTTCTGCTAATTCCCGCCCCCATCGGTTCAACACATACCGTGTCATTCTGGTCCACCACTTATCTCCGGAATAGTGGACCCATCCATAACATCTGAAATTCTCGTGGGGTAAATTCTTCCCTGCTGCCGCTAACCTGTTCTTCACGGTGTTGGCTTGTGCAGCTGTCTCGTTCTGAGGGATGTTGTCTTGGCCTAAGATGCCTGGATGAAGCCCTCGCACAGAAGCTCTCTCACTGGAACCTGGGGTGGCCTCCTTCCTAATGAAACCACAGTGAATGCGTTCGTGGTTTTCGGTTAACCTCCAGAACATTTCGCGTTCAACAGATAGGTTTCTGAATTGTAAAAGTGAGTGTTCCCGAGGAATCTATGGCAGATATAAGAATGAAGACCCGCTTTGATGCAACCATTGTGCAGGCTTACAGAATGCGATCTCCGGATCCTTTACGGAGTCACCAAATAAGAAATCCGGCTTCCTTATGCATTATTTTCATCTTGCTCCGAGATCAAAGTGGTATCTGTTATTAGTCGTCGTAGAATACGGCAACTACCCCGCTGAATCAGCTCTCGGGCCCCTTCGCTGTAATCCGATTTAAATTCGGGAGCAGACTCAATTAACGGTAACCCTTCATAATAAGAATGAGTGGCGCTGCTCTGGCTCGTAACTTCGTCGACAGTGAAGATCGTGGAAGGAAAATGGACTGATAAAAGAGATACACATAAATTGTGTAAGGATGGTCCTAAAATTTTAAAGAAAACGGTATATCTTACTCTATAAGATATAGTCGCTATCTCATAACAGGTGTGACGATTTTCCATCTACCACATGTATAAAGGAAATGTGCGTTACTATGCACGGGCATTTTAACGGTATACCAAAACCTTTCAACACATGTGGGATGATTTGAAATCTCCCTGTGTGTTTTGAAGTGCGTTTTGTCCAAGCAAAACAAACACTTTTAAGCGTTGATCCCCTCAAAGGAGGATACCGGCTCTTCTCGAAGGTATCTCAAAGGATACAAACGAGTATCTACATACAAATACAATAATATACGTATGGAACTGACAAAATATTGTATGTAAATCAATGAAAAGATGAGAAGTATACCCCCATGTGAAGCGGCAACGGGAGCAGCCCCCTCAGGAGACTGAACAGTCTGACGACCTCGGGGAACGTGAGCTCTACGCGGCGACATGACAAATATATGATCTACAGTGAAACCCAAGGGGAAAGTTAGGGTTTTGAACGTGAAATTGAACAAAATATTACGAAGCATCGCTAAAACAGTGCATGCAAGGTTACAGTCAAAGAAAGTTGAAGAAAATCAAAGTTTTGAAGAAAAGAGGGGAAACGAACCTATGAGATCCGAGTGAAATCTCCTCAAACCGAAGCACCACACGAATCAGAAAGGAAGAGGAGGAGAAAAGGCAGAAAACTTGCGGAAAATTGCCCAAGAAATCGCCAGAAATCGCTGCAAAATCGACGTGAAAATTCGTCAGAAAACCCTAAGTCGGGGTTTTATAACCCCGACTACGCCGAGCGAGGCAGACTTCACTGTCTCGCTGGGTGAGACAGTGTATACTATCTCGCGCCGCGAGACAGCATTTACTGTCTCGCACAGCGAGACAATATGAGCTGTCTCGTATTACAGATCCGCCATCTCTCAGATCCGCCTCCTGCCCCTTCGCCGTCGCTCCAGCGTTGCGACCTCTAAGCTCCTCCGCCTCTCCTCTTTTCCCGCTATTGTAGAACCACCCAGTGCCTCTGACCTCCTCTCCTCCCTCCCCGTGTCACTCACCGTTGCCTCATCGACCACCTGCAATGCTGCTCAGCCCATCGAGCTCCCTGTCGCTGTCCCTCAGACCCGTCGACCTTGCTGCCCGCGTCAGATGTGCATGCCCCGACACCTCTCATCCCCGTCGCCACTCCTCCGACCCCTCTCACGCCGCCTGCCTATCCTTCTACAGCCCAGCCCCACAGACCTGAGCTCACCGCTGCCGATGCCGACTAAAGTTTGCCGCCGCCTGACCGCCGCCGTCAGCCCCGACCCGCTACCCCTCGTCGAAGTTTCTTCCGACGCCGTGCTCCACCTCGTCCAATCCGACCCGTGCCGTCGACATCGACTTGTTCGACATACTGACGCAAGATCTTACTTCCCTTTGACTCGTCGTTTTAATTTTTAGATATATTATGAATTAATTATATGCTTCGATTTGATTATGATTAGATTATGTTACCATATGAATATTGTTATTATCTACGTGGGCTTGTGGATGGTTAATATTAAATAAAGATATTATGATGAGTAATTTAAAGGAAAATCACTTTGTAAAAGGGTTATTTTGAGATGTTTTCAAATAAAATCCAAAAAATGTAAAACTTTGGGGAATGATTGTAAACATGATAATAAACATGCTACAAAAACTGGTTTTCTAAAAAGACTTCCCAAATGAGAAATATCATCATTTTACAAAATAGTCCAAAACATGAAAATATGAGATACTTAAATTTTGATGTTTTGACATAAACCAACTATTGGAACTTTGTGAAATGTTTTTATAGACTTAGTAAAACATGTATAAACTAATATTGAAGTCTATAAACTAAGAATACAATATTTTCACAAAATTGCATATTCTATGCAATGTTATCAGAAACACAATAGAAAATATGAAATATATAATTTCATATATATGACCATAAAAACTCAAGGATTATGTATGTATATATATAAAACTATATATATATGCATAGAAACCAAAACTTGTGTATATATATATATAACTATATATATATACGAAGAAACCAATAAATATGTGTGTATAAGATATTGAGCTTAGGGTATATGACACACATAATATAAACTCCTAAACTAAATTACCCAAGCAATCTTGATCTTCAATAAGCTCTTCTTGGTAATCTCGCGGATGAAGCTTGAACTTGATCTTTAACTTGAATTGTATAAGCTTCACCGACATTCCGCCAACCTCCATTGGATATCATCGTTGAATCTCTATTCTATCCATCCTCCAACTATGTTGTTTGTCTACAATAAGTACGAAAATATAAATACTAGACAAACAACATTAGTGGTAAATTGTTTGTTAAACATCATCAAAACAAGAAGGCCAACAATCTCCCCCTTTTTGATGATGACAAACAATTTACAAAAAGGAATATATGCATGAAAGAAATGAATATACAAGTTCCAATAAACATGCATATAAGCAAACCAAATAGATATACTCACAATATTTCTCCCCCTTTGACAACATCAAAAAGGGGACAAAAGAATTAAGAGAGCGAAAGCTCCCCCTATCAATAAGCATAGGTGAGTATAAAAAGGAATATACATAGGGATTGCTCCCCTATCAAAAAGCCATATAGAATATATACAAAAAAACAAGGCAAAACATGTGAGCAAGCATACATGAATATGCTAAATATCACTCACATACAAAAAGATAATGAGAACACATATGAATATATCAATATAAAAAATAGTGTCTCATTAACACAAATATAAAACCCATAGTGTATAAACATAGATTTATGAGATCAAAATAAAAGAAACATGAGAATCATGCAAAAAGTTTTCAAGTGAAAACAAATCAATCATAAATCAAAGTTTATATCTAAAAACGATGTTTGATCAATAAAGAAGATTTTCTTTGGAGGACTTGATCAAACCACTCATAGAATACATTATAAGGCACGAATAGATGATCCATAAGCACAAACATATAAATATCATCATATAAGTGAAGTATAATGAATTCAAAGAAACAAATCAAAACAAGATTTTTTACATAAATGCAAGAGAGGCAACAATTTATCAAGCTCTTAAGCTTGTAACAACCCATATAAACATTCTAGTATCCGGTAAGCATAATTTGGGAATAAACACCCAATAAACCCGGAGGGTTATATAAATGCAAAGCCTCTCATCAAAGAAAAAACCAATAATCATGAAAACAACAGAATTTTGCCAATAAAAGGAATTGTTTTCATAAAAGATTAGAATGCATTTTTCAAAACCAAGAAAGAGAAAAATAAAAACACTAAAATTCTTGGTTTAAAAATTATTTTGGCACCCAAGCATTCTTGGTGCCGGTTTGTTTAGGGACATGACCCCTATCAATAAAGCTCAAAGCCCTAGGGTTATGAACCCTCTTAGGCATATGTAGTGCACGAACACGGTCATAACAAAAATTACTTACATGACCCTTCCGATTGCAATAAGTACAATGGAAAGGAAGCATTTGCTTATGTTGACCAAACGGTTGTGCACGGGAAACATTAGAAACATTTGCAAACATGGATGATTTTTTAAAATTGTTTTGCAAATGTGAAACTCTCTTTAAATCAAAACAAAATTTGGTCAAATGACCAAATCTCCCACAATGATCACACTTAAACTTTTGTGGTCTTTTAAAATCATTTGGCAAAAGTGAAGTCCTTTTCAAATCATAGAAAAATTTTACCAAATGGCCAAAACGTCCACAAACATCACATTTGAACACATTAGCATGTTTATTATGTGCATGATAAGCATATGCATGTGTATGTGATGAAGAAGCCTTATGAGATGCACAAGAAGTATTGATATTACTATTTTTAGATTTTTGTGCATCATAGCAAAATTTAGCTAAATGGCCTTTGCGACCACAAATAGAGCACTTGTAAACTTTGCTATACAAGTGTGCATAGTGTGTAGGTGATTTTGTAATACTAGACTTAGCACACTTGTCCATAAGTTTCTTATTATTAACAATACATTTTTTTAAGGTTGAATCTAAACAAGATATGCAGTTCTTAATATGATTCAACTCATCATTATGCATACAAGTATTGTTATTAGAAGTAGAACATATATAATTATCTATAAAAGATTCAGTATCATTTTGTATGTTCTTTACTTCTAACATGGCATTATCTCTTTCATGAGTTAAGCTAGAAATGGATGATGTTAATTTTTCATTTTCCAAAATTAACATGTCATTGTTTTCTTTAAGCATGGTATTTTCTTTTGCAATGACATCCAATTTTGACACTAGCTCCTCATGATCGGATTCTAAATTATCATGCTTGTATTTTAAATTAATAAAATCTTTATCCAAATTATTGTAGGCATGCAATAATTTCTTAGATGCACAAACAAGTTCATCACTAGATAACTCATTATCGGGTTCGAACTCGCAAACCTCACTAGGGCTATCGCCTAGTGCACATGTGCATAATGCTCCATATGAACTTGAAACGGGATCCTCCAAAGCTTGTCGGATCGCCTCCAAGTCTCCTTGATGTGCTTCTATAAATTTTCATAAGTTGTAAGCACTATCAAAATGAACAAATTTGTTAGACATAGATGAATTAAAAGCATTTAGCAAATATTCTAACAAAATATTGTTCATTATAAACATACGATGATCATTCTTATTCCACTTGGATTTCTCCAAAGTGGGCACAATATAAGTATCATCTATAATATCCCATAAATCAAAGTGTTTAGATTGAACAAAAAGTTTAAATCTAACACACCATTGGGCATAAGGGAAATTATCTAATCTAGGAGCAATATTGATGGCATAACCTAAACCATGCATATCCATAATATAAAAGGCAAGCAAGATACAAATTGTTTAAATGTGTCAAAAATAGTTTTTTCTGGGATGTCAGAATTCGGTCGACCGCACCGGTCGACCAAACCTGAGGTCAAAAGTTCGCTGTGCCGACAGAGAGTTATCGGTCGACCGGTACGGTCGACCGATGAAATTTTCGGTCGACCGATGACTTTTCCGGTCGACCGACAGGCGCTTTGTCAGCTGCTAACGGCTAGTTTTTTGACCGTTGCCTTGGGGTTTTTCTGTCATTTGACTTGGGATTTTCAGCTGAGTTTTGGAGGGTATAAATACCCATTGCTGATGTCTTTTCAAGTGTTAATCAAGAAGTTTTTAAATAAGGTTTTAAACAAGGGTTTAAGCTCGTTTAGTTTGGTTTAAGTTTGTTTTGGGTTTGCTGTTACAAAGAGGAGCTTTTCATCAGCTATTAAAGAATTCATCTTCAACACTTCATCATCCTCTCTTTGTATTTATAGAGAAGTTTCCTTAACTCTATTTCCTAGCATTTCTACTATTGTATTTCATATCAATCTTATTGCTAGTTCTTATTGAGTTAAGTTTTTATTTATATCTCCTTGTTTACACACACAACCATTGAGCTTATTGTATTTGCATACATTATATAATTAGGTTGTGGGATTGTGTGACATTGAGTTGAGCCTAATTGAGTTCTCACCTTGTTAGAGAGAACAATCATTTATGATATTTGTGCTTATTGTGAGATCACTTTGTAATACACTTGTACACCGAGTGAGGAGTGTGTGGTGAGAGTCGGGGATCGTTCCAAGAGGAGTGGCGTCGGTTGACGTGCCTAGGGAGAGGTTGTAACCGAGCACTTGAGGGAGACACGGCTAGGTCCAACACTTAGTGGGTGTAGAGTGTGATTGCAAGAGTGTGAGTTGTAGAGTTTTCGGTTAGCTAGAAAACCGAGTGTGTAGAAGAAGTTCCGGCTTCCAAACCGGATTGTGTTAGTGGATTTCTCCCCGGGAGTGGGGAGCGGAGACGTAGGACGGAAGGTCCGAACTCCGTGATCATATCGCTTGTTTGAGTGTGCTTTGGCGTTCATTCATATTTATGTTCATATCTTATATCGCCATTGTCATTAGCTCATTATTTATATGATCCACTATCTTGTTTAGATTGTTTACCCCTTGTGTTAGTTTTATATCCTTGCATATATCATATAGCATATCTCATTGCTAGGATATATCACCTTGTGTATATTGCATTTTCTTGCTCATAATTAGTTGTACATCTATCTTGCAAGAATATAATTGTTAATTAGTTTTAATTGGCATTTAATTGGATTAGATTAGCATAAGACCCTAATCACCCCCCCTTTAGGGTCTAACAATTGGTATCAGAGCTTGGTGCTCTTTGATTTAAGGTCTAACCACCTTGAGTTAAAGATCCAAGTTATCTTTTTGTGCTAATCTTGTTTTGATCTTGCTTGCATATTCTTACAAATTATGGATATGAATGATGCATCTTGTTTAGGCTATGATTCTAGTATTGCTCCTAAATTTAATGCTTTCCCCTATGCTCAATGGTGTTTTAGATTCAAAATATTTGTTCAATCTAAAAATATCGATTTATGGGAAATCATTGATTGTGCTTATATTGTGCCCACGTTGGAGAAATCCAAGTGGAGCAAACATGATAAAAAGATGTTTATTATGAACAAGCTTATGTTAGAATTTTTATTAAATGCATTTGATTCATTTATGTCTAACAAGCTTGATTCTTTTGATAGCGCTTATACATTATGGAAACTCATAGAAGCGCATCAAGGGGACTTGGAGGCGATCCGACAAGCTTTGGAGGATCCGGCTTCAAGTTCATGTAGAGCATCATGCACACGGCCACTAGACGATAGCCCTAGTGAGGTTTGCGAGTTCAAAACCATTAATGATTTACCTAATGATGAACTTGCTTGTGCTAGTAAAAAATTATTACATGCCTACAACAAATTGCAAAATGATTTTAATGATTTAAAATGCAAGCATGATAATTTAGAATCCGATCATGAGAAGCTAGTATCCAAGTTTGATATCATTGCTAAAGAAAATGAAAATCTTAAAGAAAACAATGATATGTTAAACTTGGAAAATGAAAAATTAACCTCATCTATTTCTAGCTTAACTCATGAAAGAGATAATACCTTGTTAGAAGTAAAGAACATACAAAATAATACTGCTTCTTTTATAGATGATTATTTATGTTCTACTTCTAAAGGTGCATATGTGCCTAAAAATGAAGACTTGAATCTTATGAAAAATTCCATTTCATCTTTAGATTCAACTTTGAAAATATGCATCAACAATCATAAGAAGCTTATGGATATGTGTGCCAAATCTAAGAAATCATCCACTCATCATGCACACATATATAGCAAAGTTTATAAGTGTTCAATTTGCGGCCATAAAGGTCATCTAGCTAAATTTTGCTATGATGCACACAAACTTAAAAGTATCAATGCTCCTTGTGCATCTCATGTAGCTTCTTCATCACATGTACACACACATGCACCCATTGTTCATCATAAGCATGCTCATGTGTATAGATGTGATCATTGTGGTCGTTTTGGTCATTTGGCCCAATATTGTTTTGATTTGAAAAGGAAATCTCATTTGCCAAATGTTTCTAGTAGACCACATGTTTTTAAATGTGATGTTTGTGGTAGGTTTGGACATCTTGCTAAATTTTGTTTTGATATGCAAAAAGCTTCTAAGTTGCAATATGTTCCAAATAGACCATTGTTTAATGATGTTTCTCATTTGCAAAATAATCTTAAAAGAAAATCTTTATTTGCAAATGATTCCCATGCACGAGCTAAAGGTCCACAAAAACAAATGAATCTCTTTCATTGCACAAATTGCAATCAGAAGGGTCATTTGAGCGATTATTGCTTTGACCGTGTTAGTGCACCACATATGCCTAAGAGGGTTCATAACCCTAGGGCTTTGAGCTTAAATGATAGGGGTCATATCCCTAAATCTTTTGGTACCAAGAGTTCTTGGGTGCCAAAACAAATTTAATTGTTAAAACCAAGATTTTTAGTGTTCTTTTTTTTTTCTTTCTTGGTTTTGAAAAATGTATTTTAAACCTTATGAAAACAATTCCTTTTAATTGGTTAAATTCTTTTGTTTTCATGATTATTGTTTTTGCTTTGATGAGAGGTTTGTATTTATATAACCCTCCGGGTTTATTGGGTGTTTATTCCCAAATCATGTTTACCGGATGCTAGAATGATTATATGGGTTAGAACAAGCTTGAGAGCTTGATATATTGTTGCCTCTCTTGAAACTCTTTTTGTTAAAGATTTTTGTTTTGATTGATTGCTTTGAACTCATTATACTTCACTTATATGATGATGATATTTATGTGTTTGTGCTTATGGATCATCTATTCGTGTTCTATAATGTATTCTATGAATGGTTTGATCAAGTTCTACAAAGAAAATTTTCTTTATTGATCAAACATCATTTTTGGATTTAAATATTGATTTATGATTTTATTCGGTTGATTTGTTTTCATTTGAAAACTTTTTACATGATTCTCATGTCTTCTTTCTTATAACTTCATAAATCTATTTTATACATTGTTTTTATATTAGTACATTTGAGACACTTTTTCATATTGATATATTTATATGTGTTCTCATTATCCTTTTGTATGTGAGTTGTTTTTAGCATTTATGCTTGCTCACATATTTGCCATGATCTTTATTTTATATACTCCATATGGCATTTTGATAGGGGGAGCAATCCCTATATCTTTTTTCATGTTATACTCACCTATGCTTATTGATAGGGGGAGCTTTCGCTCTCTTAATTCGTTTGTCCCCTTTTTGATGTTGTCAAAGGGGGAGAAATATTGTGAGTAGATTCTTTCTTGTTTATATATGCATGTGAATTATAAATTATATATTCATTCCCTTCATGCATATATTTCTTTTTGTAAATTGTTTGTCATCATCAAAAAGGGGGAGATTGTTGGCCTTCTTGTTTTGATGATGTTTAATAAACAATTTACCACTAATGTTGTTTGTCTAGTATTTGTGTTTTTGTATTTATTATAGACAAACAACGTACTTGGAGGTTGGATGGATTGCGCTTCAACGATGATATCCAATGGAGGTTGGCGGAATGTCGGGTTGAAGCCTATACAATTCAAAGTTAAAGATCAAGTTCAAGCTTCATCCGCAAGTGTACCAAGTCAAACTTAATTGAAGATCAAGATTGCTTGGGTAATATAGTTTTAGATTTATATTATGTGTGTTAAGTACCTTAAGCTCAATATCTATACACACACATTTATTGGTTTCTTCATATATATATATAGTGATATATATATATATATATATATATATACATAAGTTTTGGTTTCTATGTATATATAGGT
>BQKN01040659.1:0-16147 GCA_022839385.1 Asparagus kiusianus | reverse complement strand
ATGTTCTCATTGTCCTTATGTATGTGAGTTGTGTTTAGCATATTTTCTATCTATGCTTGCTCACATATGTTGGATTTAAATCTTGATTTATGATTTCATTTGAGTGGGGTCCGCTATCATGCGGATCTGAAGAACAAGCGAGGCAAACAGCCTCAACAGCAAGTGAAGGGTGGTTCCTCAAAACCATCGACAATGGAGTGGGTCCGTGTCAAACGGAATCGCTCGACGTTGGAGGAGCACATCCGCAAACGGCGCGCGTTATCGGCGCGAGCACGGGCTAAAGCTGAAGAAGCCCGTCGGAAGCTGCAAAAGGAGGTGGTCAAAAAGCAGCCACCAACTCGCAAGGTTTGGAGGCCAAAGTCTGAAACAACAATTCAGACCAATGAGCGACAACCGCAGCCTCCGAAAATTCAAACTTCGGCGAGTCAATCTAAACAGCCGGTAATTTCTGCAACTGCTCAGGGAGATCCCGCAGGACCATCCCAGAAGAGAAAATCTGTTTTGGAGCGCCTCGGCCCACTTCCAAAGGAACGAGGTAAAGCTCCAGTCCAAGAACGCTTGGGGCCAGTGAAGAAGTCCCAACCAATGCAGCATGCTGGGGGTCGCCGCAACCCTCAACACTTGGAGCAAATTGTGGCACCCAAGCGCACAACTTTGCGCATAGAAGTGCAAGAGCCCGCTGAAGATTCACACCCACAAAGGCGTGTTTCGAGGCGTGTGACTCTGGATGGTCCGAAGAAGACAATTATTCCTCAGAAGGAAACGTTGTCATCTGATGACGACAACGTTATACCTGAAAGATCGTGCCAACACACGATAGCTTGCTCCGACCTTCAAACGGACGAGCTGTACTATCGTGCCAGGGGTACGAGTAAAACCAGACAGAGGAGCCCTCGAAGGCTCGAAACGTCATGTCCTTGTTCGAAGCTCTTCGGGCGGTACTGTCGGAATGCAACTGTGTTAAGACAGTCCCCGAAAGAATATCTGTGTTCGAAAGACTCAGCAATGGAACGCCAAAACCAAAGCATAGGCGCTTCCAACGAAGAAGGAAGATGGTTGAAGACGGTGAGCATTCAAGGGTCACCGCAAATATGACCAGCACAGGAACATCGGCTCAGGATAACCACGAGGCGGTTCCAGAAATATCCCGACGTGTAACTCGTCTACAATCCGGGGCTATCATTCGCGCGACGTATGGTAGAATCCGAACAAGAGTACCTTCGGGAGATGAAGAATCAGATGCTGGCTCAGCAGTGGCGTCTGATAACACAGTGTCCAGTGAAGGACAACCCCGCGAAGCGTTTATGATAAACGCGGAGCAAGTGGCCAAGATGCTTGAAGATGCCATGGCCAAACAACAGGAGACCTTTCGGTTCGAAATGCAAATAGCTATGCAGAACATGAGAGAGATGCATGACCAACAGCTTCAAGCATTAAGGAACCAACAAGGTGAACCAAGTCGTCCCAACCAGAACAACCTGGAAGATGAGGACACAAATGAGGTTCGAAATGTTAACAACCCTCCCATCAACCCGGGGGGTGGTAACGAGAATGCTAGCGAAGACACAGGTGAAAGCCTAAAAATTAAAAATCTCGAGAGCAAGATCAACACATTGATCTCTGCTCAAGAGACGAAAAAGACGGGCATTCCTTGTCCATACCCAAGAGAGTGGGAATCAATCCCATATCCGGCGAAGTTCAGTCTAATTAACTTCACGCCGTTTAATGGGATGGGTTCCCCTACTCAGCATTTGATTTACTTCAAATCGCACTTGGGAGTCATCTCTGGTAATGAGCCTCTGATGGTACGGTCATTCGTCGGCACTCTTCGCGGAGCTGCCTTCGATTGGTATCGTCGCCTCAAGCCTGGAAGCATAAACAGCTGGGACGACATGAAGACCAAGTTTCTTGCAAATTTCTTCGACGACGATACCGAGATCTCTATCGGATCGTTGCTCGATGAGAAGCAAAAAGACGGGGAGTTGGTCGACACCTTCGTTAAAAGGTTCTGGAACAAGGCGATGAATTGCCGGGACCCGATCACTGAGGAATTCATCCTCCAGACCTGCTACAACAACCTTTCACTGGACGTGTTGGAAGCAATGGGCACAGCACCATCCAAGACTTGGAAGGATTTGAAGGTTCGAGGAGAGCAAGCTGAGCGATTCCTCAGAAGAAAGAAGGCGGAGAGAGGCCAACCGGCAACGAATCCTCCAAAGCAGAACTTCAACCAGAAAGGGAAAGGTAAAGCTCATGTTAATGCTGTTGATGCTAACCAGACATTTCAATTGCAACCTCAGCAACAGCAGCAGCAGCAAAGAGCGCCACAACAGTCGCAGCCGCATTGGCAGCAACGGTCTCAGAAGCAAAAGTCTTCAGAGCCGAGGTTTCCCAAAGTCTACTCCTTCAAAGATGATGAAGTTCCCGGCATCTTCAAATACTTGTTGGAGAACAACAAAATCCAGTTGCCGGCGATTGTGGATCATGAAGGAGCCACTAAGGTGACGGACCCGAAGTACTGCGCGTACCACAGAGCGGTCCACCACCCAACAAAGTCTTGCTACCACCTCAAGGACAAGATCCAGGCGTTGATCGACGTAGGGGTCATAACTCCGAAACCGGCCAAGAATGTGGGAGCAAACGCGGTGTCGATCAGTTTTGGATCAGTACCTACAGATTGGTTCGAGCCAAAACGCGTTACCAAAGTCGGGATGAAGACAGTGAATGACGACCCGCACGGACAACGTCAAAAGGGACTTGTGCCTCACACAGCCCCAAACGGTGAAATTCTCTGGGTGCACCCCGACCTGATTGAAGATGAACAATGGGCCGGATCGTCGTCCAAGAAGAAATCCAAAGGGAAAGGGAAGTCTTGTTATGGAGTCTCTGCTATCCCGGGAGAAGATGACGAAAGAATCCCAGCTTTCCCACTTTCCGACGAGGAGCAGGAGGTCTTTGCAACCCGGAGTGGAAATGAATACCACTTCAAATATCCATCCCCGGGCGATCAATTTGCTAAGCAGGGGGTGACAAAATGAGGACCAGCCAAGACTCTCACAGAGCTGGGGGTGATTGCAGTTCCCAAACCGGTTAAAGATGCTCGGCGGCAACCGGTTGACAAACAGAAAGAAAAGAGGCCCGAAGAGGTTCAGAATCCGAAGCAGTCTCGTTTCAGTCGTCCGATTGGAAAAGACAAACCGGAGAGTTCAAAAAATCCGTGTGCCTTCGACATCATGGCTCAGCTGGCCAATATTCCAGCACGGATAACGCTATACGAGCTACTACGGTTGTCCAAGGAGACTAGAGAAGCCTTACAAGAGGCCTTGGCCGATTCAGAGGCGTTCCTCACCAGGATCAAGCCAGCACCTGAGGAGCTAGAATTGTTAGCCCAACAGTGTAACATGGCAGCTAAGAACCTTCCCTGCATCACCTTCACCAAAGAAGACATGCAGACGAAGAATTCAAATCATGATCGGCCCCTATACTTCGTCGGGTACATTGGCTCCAGTGAAGTCAACCGAATCCAAGTGGATCCGGGTTCCGCTGTGAGTATTATGCCGCTTCGACTAATGCACAGCCTTGGCATTCCAGTCAGCAAGTTGGCGTCTACAGGCACAGTCATCTACGGATTCAACACCAGCGGGTCAAGACCTTTGGGTAAAATCCGGATAAAGTGCCAAATGGGCGATTTAAAAACGGAGGTCACGTGCTACGTGATTGATGCTGAGACATCCTATAACTTACTATTGGGTCGGCCTTGGATCCATAGTAATGTTATAGTTCCCTCCACCTTACATCAGTGTCTGAAATATGTCGACACTGATGGAAGGGTCAGGACGGTGGTCGCGGATAAGCAACCATTTAAAGGGTATGAGAATTACTTCACAGATTCTCTCCTTTATGGTAATGAATCCGATACGGAACCATCGATCCAGGGCACGGACAACGGAGAAGAAGCTGATTCCGAGGCCGGATTCGATTACAATGGTGGTTTTGTTCTAAATGACATTGTACCCTTTGTAATCAATCTCGACGACGAACAGTCGTCAGATGGCGGTTGTAACTGGCAACTTGCCGATATTGAAATAAATCGTGATTTAGAGTATTCCTTGTCTCTTGATGATGCGATAAAGGGATTGTACGATAATCCCAATTTATGTATGCCGCTCCGATCATCGTATGTAACGAAGAAACGCCCCCAGCATTCCTTCGGAACAACTCGGATTATTCCTGCCAAAACAGGGGGACAAAAAGAAGTGATCTACAGTAAAGGAGAAAATCTTCCGTTGCCGGATCATTTCCTAAGAGAAGATGAAGACGATGACAAATCTGGTCTGCACCTATCAAAGTATAGTCCGGAAGCGCGTACGCTCATGGAAAAACAAGGATACGACTTTACACTCGGAGAGGGTTTATACTTTGATCGAGGTTCCCGTGTCCCAGTCAAAATGGCATATGTCCCGAAAGGGAAACCGGATAATTATTACCGTCACAAGAGAGGCCTAGGCTATGTCTCATCAGATGACGAATGTGGTTGGCAAATCATCGATCAAATTGCTAACAAAGCTAAGGATGGGTACTTGCCAGACTCCTCAGCTGAGGATTCCGACACGAGTTTGGGAGAAATGTTCAAAACCTTAATGTCGAACATGACTACAGCTGATCCATCTACAATGGAAGACGACGATCAAATGCCAACGTGGGAGGACCCATGGGTTCATCACCTAAACATGCAATATGGTAATAGGTTCGAACAGAGAGAGCCACCCACCGAAGACGAAGTAGTCCAAATCAATATGGGTGATGAAGCCAATCCAAAGCCCATATTCATCAGTGGCAGTCTTCTCCCAGATGAAAAGGAAGAGTTAATTGCCTTGATCAGAGAATACATTGATGTCTTCGCCTGGAACTATGAAGACATGCCAGGGCTTGACCCCAATGTGGCAATGCACCGCCTCGACATCAAGCCGGATGCCAAACCTGTCAAGCAACAGCAAAGACGGTTTCGTCCGCAGATCATGGAAGCCATCGAGGCTGAGGTTAAGAAGTTGATCGACTCAGGATTCATCCGAGAGGAACAACATCCAGACTGGTTAGCTAACATCGTCCCCGTCATGAAGAAGAATGGCAAGATCAGGATTTGCATCGACTTCAGGAATTTGAATGAAGCATGTCCAAAAGATGATTTTCCTCTCCCGATCACGGATGTCATTATCGATAATACATGCGGGTTCGAGAGAATGTCCTTCATGGACGGCTTTTCGGGGTATAATCAAATCAAGATGCACCCGGACGACGAGAAACACACAGCATTCAGAATGCCCCTCGGTGTCTTCTGCTACACGGTGATGCCGTTCGGTCTGAAGAATGCAGGTGCTACATACCAACGAGCGATGACTAAGATTTTCCAGAAACATCTCAGGAAAACGGTGGAATGCTACGTTGATGATTTGGTGGTAAAGAGCCGCAATAAAGAAGATCACATCAAGGACTTGAGAACGATGTTTGATCTTATGCGGAGCCATCAATTAAAGATGAATCCCACAAAATCCTTCCTCGGAATGTCCAGCGGAAAATTCCTGGGATTCGTCGTCACCACTAAGGGTATACACATTGACCCAGACAAGGTAAAGGCGATAAATGAATTGCAACCCCCGAGGAATTTAAGGGAACTCCGAGGATTGCAAGGGCGTTTAGCTTATATCAGGCGGTTCATTTCGAATCTTTCCGGGAAGTGCCAACCATTTTCTAAGCTAAACAAGAAGGGCGTATCGTTTATTTGGGACGATGCTTGCCAGAAGGCATTCGAAGATATCAAGGCATATCTGATGAATCCCCCTGTTCTGGTCGCACCAAAATCAGGTAAACCGTTCTTGATCTACATCAAGGCGATGAACCATTCGATAAGTGCTTTATTAGCACAAGACGATGATAATGGTCACGAACAGGCAGTCTATTACCTAAGTCGGACCTTGATAGGCGCCGAGTCTCGGTATCCGATGATCGAGAAAGAATGTCTCGCATTAGTGTTTGCGGTACAGAAAATGCGACATTACTTGGTGGGCCAGACGATTTACGTTATTGCTAACATTAATCCGGTACGGGTATTCATGACTCAACCAGGTTCGATGAATTGGCGGTTGGCAAAGTGGGCCCTCCTCTTGTCCCAGTATGATCTGCACTTCAAACAGCAGAAGTCGGTCAAAGGACAAGCGATTTGTGATCTTTTGGCGGCAAGTCCGACAACAGACACTGTTGAGGTATATGATGATTTACCAGATGAAACCTACGAGGTTAATATCACATCACACCAACAAGTATGGCAGTTATACTTTGATGGTGCTTCAAGAGCAGTTAATAAGGCAGTAACCCCTGGATGTCCTAAAGTCACCTCCGGAGTTGGAGTGGTCTTAGTTTCCCCAGGGAAGCACGTGATGCCCCGAGCTTATTCGCTGACGAATCCATGTTCCAATAATGTTGCCGAGTACAACGCGCTCATCATTGGACTCAGTTTCGCCAAAGAGCTGGGGGTCGAGTATCTCGAAGCCTTTGGAGATTCTC
Organism: Asparagus kiusianus; assembly: GCA_022839385.1. Lineage (NCBI taxonomy): Eukaryota > Viridiplantae > Streptophyta > Magnoliopsida > Asparagales > Asparagaceae > Asparagus > Asparagus kiusianus. Next base: position 9,586 of record BQKN01040659.1, on the reverse strand, counting down.
AATTGATCGTTAACCAAGTCCGTGGAGAGTATGAAGTTAGGAACCCAGACCTAATTCCATACCACCAGGAGGCCGTCAGAATGGCAGATTCTTTTGAAGAATTCTATATCGAATATATCCCGCGTCTCCAGAACGCTTATGCGGATGCACTGGCAGCACTGGCAGTATCACTCGCGCAACCGCCCGAAACTGAAATGCTAGTCACAGTAAGATCACACCAACTCTGCATACCTATATACGATATGGAGGTTGAAGAGGAGGATGATAAAAACGAGAACGCCAAAGAGGTGAACTCAACCCAAATCGGGTCCGAGTCCCGAGATTGGCGTTTTCCCATCATCGATTACGTCCAATACGGTATTTTGCCAGAGGACGCAAAGGAAAAAGAATCTATTCGCCGAAGAGCACCGCGGTTCTTTTACAATACCGAGACCCGTACGCTATATCGCCGGGGGTATGATGATTTGCTTCTCCGATGCCTTTCGAACGAAGAAGCAAAGGAAGTTCTTAAGGAAGCACATGAAGGAGAATGCGGTGCGCATCAGCCTGGTCCCAAGCTGTATGATCGAATCAGAAGAATGAGATATTTCTGGCCAACAATGGTTCGCGACGCGATCGAGTACGCCCGAGAATGTCACGCTTGCCAAGTGCATGCGAATTATATGCACCAACATCCGGAGCGATTGCACACATCAACCACGTCTTGGCCGTTCGAGACATGGGGTATGGATATTGTCGGTCCTATCTTTCCTCCTTCAGTCAAAGGTGATCGATTTATTCTCGCTATCACCGACTACTTTTCAAAGTGGGCTGAAGCCATTCCGCTTAAAGAAGTAAAGACGAACAACGTCATCAACTTCATCAAGCATTACGTCATATACCGACACGGCGTGCCGAGGCGGATCATTCATGACAACGGACCGCAATTCATAAGCAATGCCTTCATCAGGTTTTGTGACAAATTCAAAATTCAGGACGTTTCGTCGACAGCTTATTACCCCGCTGCGAACGGATTAGCTGAGGCTTTCAACAAGACAATCATCAAGATCCTGTCAAAGCTCGTGAAGACCAATAAGCGAGATTGGGACGATAAACTCGGCGAAGCGCTCTGGGCTTATCGCACCACAATACGCACTCCTACAAGAGCTACTCCGTATTCTTTGGTGTACGGATGTGAGGCTGTGCTACCGTTGGAGATTCAAATTCCTGCCCTTCGGATCGCTCTTGCAACGGAGATGACGACCGAAGAGCAGCATCAAAAGCTTCTCGAGGAACTCGAAAAGCTGGACGAAAAGTGATTGGAAGCTCAACAAAACATCGAGTTCTACCAGGCCAGGATATCCAGGGCTTTCGACAAAAGGGTTCGCCAAAGAAGCTTCAAGAAAGGAGATCTGGTCCTCGCTGCTCGCCGACCAATAATCCTCACCTCCAAGAAGAAAGGTAAATTCGAACCTAAGTGGGAAGGACCGTTTGTAATAGACACAGTCTATTCGAACGGCGCTTATCGCTTAATTTCTCTAGAGGGGGATAGGCAATTAATGCCAATAAATGGGAAGTTTTTGAAAAAGTACTATCCCTAGTACGTTTAGGAAAACTCATTTATCGGGAAGTTCCTTGAAGGATATTTCACTTAATATTCTAAAGGATAACCCAAATTCAAACCACCAAAATCCCTCACTGATCAATTTCAGTTGACAGTGAGTTCACCAAAAAGGTCCAATCTCAATTCGGAGTCCCCTTTCAATAAACGAAGGGACTCCCTTTCCTTTCTCTTTGGTTAAACCTTCTCATGGTTATAACCGAAGTAGAAATTTCACTTCGATAAACGAAGAAATCATCTTTCGATCAGATAACCAATCCTATAAAAGGTAAGTTTATCTAGATCTTCCGGATTCTCGGAGTGGAGATCCCACTTCTAGTTTCCTTCTTGCACTGGAAATAGAATATAAAATTCTTCCTTTCCAGAAACAAGGAATAGAATATAAAATTCTTCCTTCCTTGCTCGGGGAATAGAATATAAAATTCTTCCTTCCCCACACCAACTCTTTTCCTAAAATTTATCAATTTAGGATTCATCCTAGGTATTTTATCCTGAAACCTAAGCAGGGATAAGTCTGCGCCTAACACGCGCTGCCGGTTTAGTCTTTTTCCGATTGAAAAAGACACCAGAGCTTGATTCTGGGGTATTTTATCCTGAAACCTAAGGAAGGATAAGTCCGCACCTAACACGCGCGGCTGGTCAGTTCTTAACCGTTAAAAAGAACACTCGTCCGCATATTCAACATTGCGGCAGGTTGTTATTAATAACACCGAAATCCATGTCTCACACGCATGAGGAATTTTATCCTGAATCCTAAGAAAGGATACGTCGACGCCTAACACGCGTCGTCGATTTGGTCTTTATCCGTAGAAAAAGATACCAGAGTCTGACTCTGGGGTCCTCTGTCCCAAAGCCTAAATAGGGATAAGCCAACGTCTAATACACGTAGCTGGGTAGCCTATTCCCATGACAATGGCAGAGTCTACACATTCGAAGTTGTAGCACGAAGTCTAAGGGAGTTCATTCCTTTAGCACAACATCACATGCGGAACGGATTAAAACAATCCGCATGTAAGCCCGACTCAAACGGTAGTCGGTAAGAGCACATCAAATCCGTTGAAGGCTGAGGATTTGCCAAAAATCCTAAGTCAACGTCTCATACACATTGCTGTTTAGTCTTTTCACAGGAGAAAGACGAAGTCTACGTATTTAATATCGTAGCACTAAAAGAGTTAACTCTTTTAGCTTAACGTCACGTGCGGAACGGATTTAGATAATCCGCACGCTAGCCCGACTCAAACGGTAGTCGGTAAAGGCTAATCAAATCCGTTAAAGGCTGGGGGTTAGCCGAAAATCCTAAAGCCAACACCTCACACGTGTCGCCGGGTAGCCTATTCCCGTAACAATGACGAAGTCTATGTGTTCGACATCATAGCACAAAGTCTTAGAGAATTCAATCTCTGAGCACAACGTTACATGTGAGCGGATTTAAATAATTCGCATGCTAGCCCGACTCAAACAGTAGTCGGTAAAGGCTCATCAAACCCGTTGATGGCTGAGGGTTTGCCAAAAATCCTATGAGTATTGTGGTCAATCATTTCAAACGGAATGACGAATCATAATAAAGATAAAAAGGGAATTCACTAAAAGGGTCAAAAGTCAAATCACTCAGTAAACAAAATCAGACATCAAAACTGTGGCTAAAAATCTGCTGGCTGACCTTAGACAGCTTCTCATCATAAGCTTGCCTAAGTTCAGCCCTAAGGGACTCCTCGGTGGCGGTTGAAGTCTTCGCAGCAGCCTCCTCGATCTCGACTAGCCTCTGCTTCAAAGACTTCAACTCATCGGATAAAGCCGTACAGGTCTGCTGGTCCTGTGCTTCTGTCATCTGAAGAATGCCAAAAGTCTCCTCTTCTTCGCGGAGTTCTCTTCTAAGCTGATCTATCTTGGTCCCACAAGAATTAATAGAAGAGCGGAGCTCGGCAAGTGAAGATAATCTGGTAGCAAGGCCGGTCTCAACTCGAGCTACTCGGTCTCGCTGCGCCTGAACCTCAAGACTAGCAAGAAGCTGAGTCTCGCGCAGTGACTGTAAATGGGTCTCCAACTCAGCAGCAATGAAGGAAGAGGCACCGGTATCTCGAAGCTCACGAAACATCTGAAGCTCATGCTCTAGGCAATCGATATCGTCAACTATGGCCTTCGCCAAATCTAGGTATCCTGCTTTCCTTATCAAGTTAATTTTGGAATTAAGGAGAGGTTTAAACTGGTGAAGTGAAAGTCCATCGTGAAAGAGCTTGCCGATCATAGCATTCACAAAGGAGAAGAAGGAACGAACGTCTATGCAGATGACGACCTTGTCAGGATCGTCGTCAGATAACAACTCCTTCACTAAGACATGAAGACGAGAAGAACGCCCTACACACAAAAAAAAGGGAGAATTCCGTCAAAAGTCTTAATAAGAAAAAGGAATAACACTCTTCAATGAGTTAACTTATACCTTCTTCCCCTTGATCCGCTGGGGGTAGTGGAGGTGTAACGGCTGTAGGTGCATCAACTGGTGTAGTTGGTTTCACAGCCGGCTCAACAGGGTCTTTCTCAACAAAAGCTCCTGTCAGATTCAAAACAGAATTCACAGAGGCGTTACATCATAGTTGCATTAGTCAAGATTGGCTAGTCCTATAATTAACTCAGAAAGAAGCACATACCTTCAAAGGAACCATCCTCGGGATTTTCAGCGAAGGCGGACTCAGGAAACATGTCTCCAGGTAGCTGGTCCTCAATCTGAGGTGAGCTATATATGTAGCGCATCATGGGAGTGTCCGCAAACAAGCTTCCCTTGTCAAAGTCATCGATGGAGAAATCTGACATAAAAGAATATCAGTGCCAAAGAAGAATGAAGAGACTACAACTAATGGAAATGAGTTACCTCTCACGGGGGCATCAGCCTCCTCATTTCCAGGATTCGCCTCCTGCAAGTTATCTGAAGGAGCAAGAAATAGAGGACAGTTAGAAGATACACAAATTCGTTGATGTATTATCTAAAGAAATACAGTGTCAGTGTTAGATGTACCTGGATTCACGGAATCGGGTCCTACATTGATCTCCTCTCCAATGTCAGCAACCCCGGTAGGCCTCTCTACATGAGGTAGTGGGTCAAACTCATCGGGAGATACGGGAATGGGATCGGGACTCATCTCATTCTCTCCACGCGCTCCTATATAGAGATAGAAGAGTCAATGTTCCGAATAACCAAGAGAATGGTTCACAGGATGGATATTACCTCCGTCACTGGCAGGATCATCGCCAGCCAGGTCCATATCAGAAGCTCGGGAAGCTGCACGCGGCTTACGGGCTAATCTCTTCCGCCTAGCAATGGGGATCGAAGGTCTCGCCTGGCGAGGAGGACGAAACTCTTCATCCTGATCAACTGTGGTCCCTGAAACATCAAACCATAGTCAGTTTCAATACTTCTGTAAGATAGAAATAAAAGATGAATTACAAACCTCGCTCGGAAAGGTCATCATAATCTTCGGGATCCCCGCCTGAAGCCTCATCTGTGGAATTGAATGTTCTCTGGCCCTCTTCATCAATCCGGCGAGTCTTGTTCCGCGTCCTTTGTGCCCGAGCGTTCTCCCGAATCTTAAGGGAATCAAGCTGAGAAGCCTTCTCAGCCTCTATCTCTGCAATCGGCTTCACGGGGATAGTCTTGTTAGCTGCTAGCAACCACTTGCAGCTCAAGAAAGTGAGGTTCAACTGCCGATCAATACTCGAGAGACTGAACTTAGCACCAGTACAGCCAGTCACGGTCCACAACCATGCACGGAGACCGTCTACCAAACCACTATGGGTCCGAAACTGCTGACGAGGATTCCCGATATAGAGCTGATCATAGCCAAACTGGCGAGCGAATCGGCAGGGTAGATATGGCTCTATGAAGCACTGATCCCTTACCCGAAAAGTCAGATAGCCAGGCCTGATGTTCACTAGCCAATTGAAGCAGCCAATGTCTAAGTGAGTCCGATACTCTCTCGGCCTCTCATCATCTATCAAGCACTCGCCGTACCGGCCGGAGAACTGCGGAAAACAAGTGGAGAATGCCCAACACTTGTGGACCTGCAGCTGCTGTCTGACATCAGAAAATCCTCGACCCTCCCACCTGCTATTCTCAAGCAACTGTAGCAGGGGAACGGAGTGATCTGTGGCGTTCGGCACCGACATCATATCCGAGCGGTGGAGGACGAACCAGGCCATCAGATAAGCGTATGGAAGCTCCACCTTAAGAGTGGAAATCTGACCTGACAAATCGGTCTCCTTCCGTGTGAAGGCACTAGAAAGCTGTCGAAGTCCTCGGTGAATGTCAGCTACCATCACCGGAAGAAGTGAGAGTTCTTTCTTGTAGGCAAGCTGAACCGCTGGATAGAGTACCTCCAAGGGCAAGGCGTCGCCAGACTGGTATGGAACCACGCACTTCTTCAACCAGATAGCAAGAAAGCCGGCAAGAAGAGTCATCGGCCGGATCGGTGTGGTCGCATGCCATAAGAAAGATCTGAACTTGGTCTTCGCAGGGAAGCCACCCTCAGGACTGCTAGTGGTATAAGAACGAGCATCAATCTTCTTCAACAGACTGTTCACCTCTGAAGGAGTAAGTGGGGCCAACTCACAAATATCCTCGCCAGAACGGTTCTCCAGGTTCTTGAACAAATAGTTCGCAAACTGCTTCAGACTCACGGAGGCCTTGGTCCTTTTTGCTAAAGGCTCAGACTGTGCTAAAGCAATATGATAATGACAAGTGAGATCCCATAGAGTCTCATAGCGATCAGGCATGCGATCCTTCAACTGGTCCAATTCATGATTAGAGGGAAAGTACTCCTGGTATAGCATCTGTCCCATGGGCAAGCCAGAAATCCTGTGCATCTCGTGGAGAGCTAAGCCCAACTCCCCCTGCCGGGTCAGAAAAGTGTTCGAGTCTGGATTATATAGCTCGAACAAAGCACAGAAATGTCTCAAACTGACAGGCAAGCCATACATGGTGGCGCGAACGGCTGCATACAAACCGCAGGCATGCAACTCCTCGCTCCATCGGCTCAAAACATACATCGTCATGCGACTCCACCAAGACTTGTCCAAAGAATGGACCCAACCGTAAATCCTGTGACGAGTAGCAGGCATCTCCCGTCCTAGGGTAGCGAGGCGATTCCTCAAGATCGAGGCAGTGGCGAGAAACTCGTTACGTGGTGGTGCATCTAGTCCCAACACTCCGGGATGCAATCCAGTGATATGACTCCTGCTCGAGCCAGGAGCTGCCTGATGCGTGACGTAGCCGCAATGGACGCTCTCATGATCCTCCGTCAAGCGCCACGACATCTCCCGTGTCACAGCCTGACGCCTGAGCTCAGTCAATGAGCGATGTCGAGGAATCTCCGGCAAGTATATGAAGCCACTGCCGGTCTTATGGAGCCACTGCTCAGCGTCAATGAATACGGCTTCTGGGTCATCGACAGAATCACCAAACAGGAAGTCGCTCTTCCGAAGGGGCTGAGTAGAGCTGGCATCCTTCACAAAAGGCGCATCTGTGATCAGCTGACGAATAGCCCGATGACCACCTTCCCTCACCACTTGGGCAACCTCAGTCGACGTGCCCGAAGCAAACTGAGGAGTAGCTGGAATAGGGGAAGGATCGTCGGAGGTCGAGTAATACTCGCCACGGCGCCCACAGACTGCGTGGGACGAGAATGATCCAGAAGGGTACCCCACTGCAAAATAGACAGTTAAACACTGGTTAGCCTCGATTATAAAAGAAAATTGAACTCATCTTACAAATAGTTAAGGTAGAGTCATTGCCTTATAAAGGGTGAGACGATTTGGCCACATTGTGCAATTACAACACAGGATATGTCGACAACATATCCCTGCCTTATAAAGCGCAATGTAGCGTCAAATCGCCCCCTTTAATTTTGAGATATGGTTTTGACCAAGCAAAACATATCTTTGAAGCGTCGATCCTCACCAACGAGAATCAAGGCTCTTCCTGATTGCCTCGCCAAGGAGAACAACGTGGGGTAAAATGGACCAATTTGCAAATTTTCAAGAAAAGAGGGGTTAATTTGCAAAATTCCCGAATATACCGAAAGCGTCGATCCTCACCAACGAGAATCAAGGCTCTTCCCGATTGCCTCGCCAAGGAGAACAACGTGGGGTAAAAAAGGACCAGTTTGTAAATTTACAAGAAAATAGGGACTAATTTGTAAATTTCCAAACACTGCCAAAAATAGCTCACCAGCATAGGAAGGAGGCGCGCCATCAGCCAACATAGCAGGGGAACGACCTTTCGAAGCACGCGACATGACAAGCTGCAGGATAAGTTAAAAGAGGTCAGATCTAGAAAAAAGATCGCTTTTTTTTATCAGATCTACCCCCCTGAAAGATTAACTCGAGGCATCAAATCACACCCTCGACCCTCACATGCGATCCCACAAATGCATAAAGTGAACTGAGGATGAAAAAGATCATAATTGTGGAGGATTTACCTGAAGAAAGGCTCGAGATCCAATAAAGATGGGATCTTTTAGGAAACTTTTACCACGCACTCGAGGGGCCTGAGAGGGATTTTAAAGAATGGCTTTTTGAGGGATTTTTCAGTCCAAGATCCAAAGGAACCCTAGATCTAGGACAAATATCAAGATTTGAAGGCGAAAGAATGCTCGAGGGAAGAAAAAATTCAAAAAAAGGGGAGAGAGGGGGTTCGGCCGGCCCTAGAGAGGAGAAGAAAAAAAGAGAAAAAGAAAGAAAATGGACCCCTATTTATAAGGTGGACCAAATTGAACCGGACCGGACCAAGTTGAACCGAACCGGACCAGTCCAGATCAGTCCAAATGGGGTTGAATCAAGCATCGAAACGACTTCAAATCAACTGAGGGTCCCACCCTTGGTTTATTCCTGTCTCTCCCACACATTCGGAAGGAACGGAAGAAATTTTTTGAGCCAAATTACTGCCTTTTTTGGCTCATTTTCAAGCCGGTTCAGCTCATTTTGAATACGGAAATACTCCAATAAGGTATACGAGTATAAACTATTCCCCATTTTTATTGAGAAGTTCCTGGAGAATATTTTTCTAAAAATATTCTTAAGGATAACTCAATAACACGACGCCGGACAACGCGTCGCAAATAAAGGCTCAACGCCAATAATCGAGGGTTAGTTGTATGTCGAACCAACAAACATGAGCTAAAGATTGGATAATCAGGAATCGACTTCAAGTTCAAATTCCGACAACGGTCAGACAATAAATGCAGCACCGGAGTCCTTACAAGCATTCGACAAAGCACCGAATAGCCTGAAGGAGTGAAGGAATACAGAACGAAAGTCGTTCCAGGTCCCGTTACACCGACAAAGGGTAGGGGCAATCATATCCAAAGTATTCCAGACTCTTCTATAAAAGAATGAGGCTGGAACACTTTGGAGGGGGTATCTGTAGGCGTATAAAATTGCCTATAAGTCCCTTAGCTTAGCTCGGCACGATGATTCGACAAGTCAACGGACGTTCGAGCAACGAAGCGAACTAACGAGGCTACGAAGCCAACAAACAGCACGCAAGCAACGGAATACGTTCGCGTGCGGGATCAAACCAACGGTTCGGAAAGTTAACGAGTCGTCCAGCAACAAAACGGACCTGAACTCAAACACCGAAGCGGATCTACTGCCAAATGAAGATTCGGGCAATCGAATCAAGACCCGAACAAATCAACGAAAGTTCGAGACGACGAAGCACATAAGCGATGGAACACATTCGCACGTGGAATCAAACCAACGTTTCGGGGAATCACCGAGTCATCTAAACAAGAGCGAACTCGGTGATATAACGATCGAATCAAGATCAATCCCGGACTCGAACTCAGAAACGGATTAACTGCCATATTTTGAATCAAGTCAATGAGTCGATTCCAGAAACCGAATCAAATCCGAACGACGGAGAACCGGAAACAACTGAAAACGACGAAACGAACCAACACCCGGGAACTCGGCCAAAACCGAGCCGACCCGGGGTGG
>BQKN01040644.1:0-13987 GCA_022839385.1 Asparagus kiusianus | reverse complement strand
TATAGGGCCCACTTTTTCCGGCCTCTTCTCGAAAACCATTTGCAGAAATCGAGGAGCCACATCTTGTTTCGAGTTCTTAGATCTCAAGATATACACAAACAGGCCACGCTGATCGCGAGGATCAATAGTATGGATGCTTGAAATGCTATTGCAGAGCCAAATCCGAGCTTCATATCTACCACCAGATTTTATCACTCTCCATATAATTGATTCAAGATTCTGCAAAAGAGAGATCCTCTCTTTCGCTGTGCCTTCATTTCCTAAGTCACTAGATACTGGTGGCGATAAGAAGAGTTTAACCATTCTCTGCTATAGAATTCAAATTCCTTCAACCCTAATGAGATCATGAACAATTATTATCAAATTTTACCGATAAAATAGGAGAATTACAGGTAGCGGTACTGAAATGAAACCCTAAAAATCCATAACGCTAAGGTAAATAAGTTGAGAAATTAGGGTTTACGGGTTTTGAGTATGATTGATGATGATAAATATATGTTTAATTCATAATAATTGGAAATTTAAGTTGAAGAAGCGTACCGATCGACCTCACTCGCAGTGAAGAGAGGAAAAAATTCTTGTAGAAAAAAGGTTCTTCGCGGATGAATTGATTGATCGATAACCTTCGTCGTCGCTCTGCACATTTTACGCGGATGAATTGGGTCGGGTTCTGACCCGATCCGCATTATGTCCGAAAACAATTGGAGAACTTAAAAAAAAAGACCATTTTCAAAACATAATTATCAAAATTGACATTTTCCCTAAAATAATGAGCAAAATTAACTTATTTTTAGCCACGTTATCAAGGTTGACAAAAAAGAAGTCGATATTTAAAAAAAATCATTTTTAAAATACACAGTGTATTTAAGTTGGTTAATTAAAAATTTCAACCCGCGCTCTCTCTCTCCTCCAAACGTCCTCTTCATCTTTCTTCTCTCTCATCTGATTCGCCCTCGACCACTGCCCTAGGTCGCCCTCGACCACCGCCCTCGACCACCGCCTTTACCTCGTCGCTCTCGATGCCACCCTGGACCACCGCCTTCGCCCTTCCCCTCGAGGCTTCCTCGACCACCGCCCTCGAGGCTGCCTTCGACCACCGCCCTCGCCCTTGACCCTAGCCCTTGACCACTATCCTCGAGGCCACCCTCGCCTTGGCCCTCGAGGCTCCCTTGACCACCGCCCTTGCTCTTAAGGCTCCCTTGACTGCCGACCACCGCCCTCGCCCTCAACCATCTCAATGGAGGAGATTGAGGAGAAAGAGGAGGCAGGAGATCTGGAAGAGGGGTAATGGTGGCTGAGGTTAAAAAAAGGGGAAATGAATACACATAACTAATAGACACGTGTATATTTTGAGCCTAATTAGTTTCGTAATTAGCAACCCGTGTATTTTAAAGATGGTTTTTTTCAAAATTGAACTCTTTTTCACTCGTCTTGATGACGTGGCCAAAAAGAGGTCGATTTTGCTCATTATTTAGGGAAATGATAGATTTTGCTAATTATGTTTTAAAAACGGTCTTTTAAAAAAAAATTCTCCGAAAACAACTTGACAGGGGTTGAAAGCTTACATATACAACACTCTCGAGTTTCTTTTTTTCCCCATTTTCTTTTTCTTATTTTTTGATGGTAATCTCAAATTCCTTTTTTTTAACTACACAAATCAATAGGACCAATTGTTTTTAAAGCATCCTATGGTCAGATTTTCATTCATTAAACCTATTCTTTCAAATATATTATGCTTTTCTTTTTTTTATTATTACAAACTGTACATTATTGCTAACTATCATTTATCTTGAATTTTTTAAAGGAATATTTATCTAGAATTATAACTCAATGTTGCAAAGAAGATAGAACCTGTTTACGGACTTTAACTCAAAATAAAAAAGAAGAAAAAATCGAAATGAATTTAAAAAAACAGTGAGTAATGTGTAAGGAAACCAAAAAGGAAGAAGAGAATCATAAGAAATAAATCTTTTGTTTAAGATTAATGATAACTACACTATACTTTCGTAAACTCTTGATGAGACATGAAATTTAAAAAAAATAACAGAAATTAGACCCCACGCTAAAAATTAAAGAGATTTAGATCCCCACGCTTTTTTCTCTCATAGCATAGAACTAATGTAAGCGGTGTAGAAGTAATGAATGTGTAATAATGAATGTGCAGTGTAATCATTGTCATCTCGGTCATCTCTGGTTAACATGAACAATCAAAAAGCCATGCTTAATTAATACTCAATCACGCACACATACAAGTACTATCTGTTAGATCCTAGAGGGGGGTGATTAGGGTCTTATGCTAATCTAATCCGATTATATGCCAATTAAAATTAATTAACAAGTTATCCTAGCAAATATGAAATACAACAAGATATATGAGCTAGGATAAGCAATATGAACTAAGGGATATATCCTAGCAAAGAGATATGCTATGAGATATATACAAGGATATACAAATCAGACAAGGGTAAACAAACTAGACTAGATAGTGGGTTGAATAAACAATGAGCAATACACAATGGCGATATAAGATATGAGCATGAAAATAAGTGCGCCAAGCAATCACAAACAACCGGGTTTTCTACGTTTACCCGAACAACGTTTACACCATACAATACGGTTTCCTACTTTACCGAAAACTCTACAACTAACACACTCTTGTAATCCCACTCTACACCCTCTCAAGTGTTGAACTAGACGTGTCTCCCTCAAGTGCTCGGTTACAACCTCTCCCTAGGTTCGTCAACCGACGCTACTCCTCTTGGGACGATCCCCGACTCTCGTCACACACTTCTCTCGGTGTACAAGTGTATTACAAAGTGAATCTCACAATAAGCACAAATACAAAGTGTTTGTTCTCTATAATGGATGAGAACGAATTATAAGCTCACTTTCTAAGTTACACAATTCCACAACCCAATTATACTATGAATGTAAATACAATAAGCTCAATGGTTGTGTATGTGTAAACAAAGAGAAAATAAAATCAACCAAACTCAATATGAACACTAGCTTAATAAAATGATAATCAAACAATATGAAATATAAAGCTAGATTGAGTTTAGAAAACTTCTCAATAAATGACAAGAGATGGAGGGAGAATAGTTGATTGCTCAAACTCTAATAGATGATCTCCTCAAGCTCTTGTGGAATTGAATTCTCAAACTCAAACACCCAATTGCTTAAAAGCTTCTAAACAAACATTAAACAAACTTAAACCCTTGTTTAAAACTCTTTAAACTTGTTTAAAATATTTATTAAGTGCCCTTAGAAGTATGAGGGCATGGAGTATATATAGGCTCATGAAACAAGCCCAAAAACCCAAGAAAATAAGCAAAAAGACAAAATAACGGATATATCAAAATCTGAAAAATATAGCCGTTATGCTACAGTAACTTCCAGAGAGTTTGGCGGTCGACCGTGGAGGTCGACCGCGGGTACTGTAGTACTACATATTAACTTTATAAAATCAGTTAAAAATAGTAAAACAGCTCCAAAAATTATGAAATTTTGTAAGAAGGTTCTAGATATGTAGAATGACATGTTAGAGAAAGAATTTCTGAAAAAGAATTTCCCAGTTGAGAGAAATAAATATTTGAACACAGATATACAGTTTTTGAAAATCTGCTGACATACATGATTTTGTAAAATCAATTGGGCACAGTAAATCAACTCCAAAAATAGTAAAATTTTGGGAAAAGTTTATAAACATGTAGATAAATATGTTAAAGAAAGAATTTCTTAAATATCACTTCTCATTTATAAAAAATTATCTGTTTTGTAAAACATGCACGAACATGTGCACGAACAAAAACATGATTTTGTAAATTCCATTAAACATAACAAATCAATTCCAAACTTGATGAAACTTTGCGAAATATTTAAAAGCATGAAAACAAACATGTTAGAAAAAGAATTTCTCAAATTGAATTTCCATTTGTGAAAACTCATGTATTTTGCAAGTGTGTCCAAAGCATGAAAACTCAAAACCATGCATGTATATATATAACTATATATATACATAGAAACCAAATACGTGTGTGTATATGATATTGAGCTTAAGGTACTTAATACACATAATATAAAACTTAAACTAAGTTACCCAAGCTAGATCTTGATCTTCAATAAGCTCTTCTTGGTAATCTTGCGGATGAAGTTTGAACTTAAATCTTTAACTTTGAATAACGTTGCTTCACTCCACAATTCCGCCAATCTCCATTGGATATGATCGTTGAAGCTCTATTCCATCCATTCTTCAACTCGTTGTTTGTCTATAATAAATAGAAATATACCAACACTAGATAAACAACATTAGTGGTAAATTGTTTGTTAAACATCATCAAAACAAAGAGGCCAACACTATCCACTCTATTATCCACTTGAGTGGATAGTGTAGGTTTGGCAGTTGAGGCTCAGGAACAGTTGACAGGTTTGGCGGTCAATCGTGGCAGTCGACCGCGTTCGTGCACAGAAGGCACTGTGCGTCTGGATTGGTGGCGGTCGACCGCGACGGTCGACCGCGACGGTCGACCGCAGAAGTTTCTGTTTTCGCCGCGGTCGACCACTGCGGTCGATCGCAGAAGTTGCTGGAGATTCGCTACTGCTCTGGGATTGTGGGCGGTCGATCGTGGCAGTCGACCGCGATGGATCGCAATCGACCGTGGGGTCGACCGCCGTAGCGGTTTTGGGCTGGGTCTGTTTTCCAGACCCGTTTCGTTTGGGTTTTCTATAAATACCCAAACTCGATTCTAGGGTTTGTAAGTAAGGGGTTTTGAGCAGATTGAAGGGGTTTTCTTTAGGCTTCTATTCTAGGAGCAATTGGAGAGATTGAGAGTTGATTTGTTAAGGGTTTATGAGAGATTTATAACCCTAGTTTGTTCCTCTTGATTTTTAATAGTGAAAACCCCCCTTCCTTGCCCCGTGGACGTAGGCATCTCGCCGAACCACGTAAAATCTAGTGTTTGATTGTTTGTGCTATTGTTTGGTGTGGTTGTTTATCTCTTCGTGGCGATTGGTTTGGTTTTTCTAGGCACAACAAGTGGTATCAGAGCTCCGGGCAACACTTGGGTTTTTTGAAGGTGTAGATCAGTTGGGAAGTTCATTTAGAGCTTCGATTGGTGATAAATGTGGGATCTTTGGGGGTAAAGTTTCTATCTTTTTCAAGTTGGATCTATTTCTTGTTTGTTCCGCAATAGTTTGGGTGCTTTGAGATATATGGCCGGAAAAGATAAAAATGGGGAGGGTTCTTCTAGTGTGAAGGCCGTTCAAAGTTTAAATATACATTCTATGAAAATAGATGTGAAAAAATTCAATGGCACAAATAATTTTGGACTTTGGCGATGCGAAGTCATGGATGTGCTAAATGCGTAAAATTTGGAAGATACGTTAGAGTTGGACGGGAAACCGGCCGACATTGATGATAAGGTTTGGAATAAAATGAATAGAACGGCGTGTGGTGTAATTAGGTCTTGTCTTACCTAAGATCTGAAATATGATGTGATGAATGAGACTTCGGCAAAGAAGATTCAGAAGGTCCTAGAGGGCAAGTATTTGACGAAGAGCGTCGAAACTCGTTTGCATCTGAAGAGGAGACTTTATCGCTTCCAATTGAAGAAGGGGACGTCCATTAGTGATCACATGAACCACTACACGAAGCTACTTGCAGATTTGGCGAATGTAGATGTTATAGTTGAATATGAGGATAAGGCATTATTGTTATTGAGTTCCTTGCCCGACGAGGAATATGAGACCTTCGTCCTCACTCTTATTAATGGGAAGGCATATCTTTCGTATAGTGAGGTCACCGCAACTCTTGTGAATTATCAATTTCGAAAGAAGGACAATGAAACTTCCATTGAGCCGGTTGCAGGGGCATTGGTTGCAAGAGCTAGAAGTCCAAACCGTGGTAGGAGGTCGCAGTCTAGAGGGGGCATCCTGCAGTTAGTAGGAATCAGTGTGCCTTTTGTAGAGAGGATGGACATTGAAAAGCCGAATGCCTAAAATTACAAGCCGGGAAGAATAAGGGAAAAGCTATTCAAGCTTCAAAGGTGAATGTTGCCAAGGCTAGTGGTGACGTTTCAGATTCAGATTCTTCGGGCTATTCGTGCCCTGCTCTTCCGTCAGTTGGTGTTACCGACTCCACCGAATGGATGTTGGATTCGGGTGCTACTTACCACATATGCCCTAGGAGGGATTGGTTCTCCAGCTTTCAGGAGTTGGAAAGAGGGGATGCTGTTATTATGGGTAATGATCACAGATGTCCTATTGGTGGTATTGGTACCGTTCGGATTCCGACGAGTGACGGGATGGTTCGAGAGTTGGTTGATGTGAGGTTTGTTTCTCAACTAAGGAAGAACATCATTTCACTTGGGGTATTGGAGACAACAGGCTATAGGGTGACCTTGGTAGATTCTCGCTTGAAGGTCACATCGAGGTCCATGATTGTGATGAAGGGCGTCAGGAGGTGTAACTTATATTATCTACTTGGGAGCACGGTGAGTGGTAGAGCGCTGACGACTTCTTTGGCTAGACTGTGGCATTGTTTGGTATTGGGATATATTATTGGTTATGCCGTGCACATATTGTTGAGGAGTGTTATGACCTGTAGATTGAAGTCCTTTGAGCACAGTGGGATGAGAGAGAAGACCGAGGTGGAGTTGGGCACTTTTATCCACCGATCGAGGGGTCTTATTAGAGGTGTTCAGTCAGGCATTGGGGAGCCTTCCGAGGAGGCATCATCGGGAGGTAATGGTTATTTTGTTTCCTATGTTGAGGATTGTACTAGGCATTTTTGGGTTGCAACCAAGTCCCATTTGTATGAAGCCCTAGTAGTCCGCAACAGTTGGAGGAGGTGTATGGACAGAAAGGTTACCCGTCATACTAGTTCTAGTATGGATCATTTCTTGCATTGGTGCCGAGCTCATGCCAATGGGAGACACTTTAGAGGAAAGGAGACAGTGGGGCGATGTGATGAGACGGCGGATCTAGTGGGCCGTTCTTTTCTGGAGGAGGATCGATGTTGGTTATCGAGCAATGGATTTGGTATTCAGCCTTTGACATGTATGAGCCATCTTATGAGGTTGCCGACTACTGTGTGTAGAGTTGTTAGATCTGGTGGAGCTACTTCAGATTTTGGTCGGCGTCGGATATTTGGCTACCCAGCACTTGGTCACATCGTTGATGTGAGATTGGATCCGATGGCGCATTTGGGATTCAGGAGTTCATTCGGCTATTAGTTAGGAGATTCTGAGTTTGGTCTGAGCAGGTTTGTCACTTTGGACTCTCGGCATGTAGAGAGTATTGATCAGATCAGAGGGATACCGTAGCCGGTGAAGGGTGATGCTACTCCACATTGGGTGGAGCTTACTCCACATACTCTAGGTTATTCTGCATTATTGGGTTTTCCAGCTGAGGTGGCATAGCGTGGGAGTCATTTGGATAAAGATGTGGATGACGAGTTGGTATATCCGAGTGCAGCTGGTGGATATAGCTTGGATACGGCCATTGTTTCACTTCAGGTGGAGGTGTTTGGATCGTTTTAGTTTGGGGTCGTTAATGATGCTATCAGCCGTAGTTTGGACTGAGGGCCTTTTGGAGGCCATTTGGTGAACTACGTGAAGGCTTGATTCCTTGGAGAGGATACGTAGGCAGTCAGTTTTGATGCAGCCAATTTGGTGAGTAGACACAGTTGTTTTGGGGTGAGTGTTCGCACTCCCGTTTGGGTCTCGACATGTTGTGGATGGGGTCCGTTGTCATGAGTCCGTTGCTATGGCGTACTGGATGCAACAAGCGAGGCATTGGTTTGGTTGATGTCGGCTCAGTTTGGTAGAATCTTCGTCGAGGTGGAGATTTGTAGGTTTGGCAGTTGAGGATCAGGAACAGTTGACAGGTTTGGCGGTCGACCGTGGTAGTCGACCGCGTTCGTGCACAGAAGGCATTGTGCGTCTGGATTGGCGGCGGTCGACTGTGACGGTCGATCGCAGAAGTTTCTGTTTTCGTTGCGGTCGACTGCAGAAGTTGCTGGAGATTCGCTGCTGCTCTGGGATTGCGGGCGGTCGACCGTGGCAGTCGACCGCGATGGATCGTGGTCGACCGCCACGATCGACCGCCGTAGCGGTTTGGGCTAGGTCTGTTTTCCAGACCCGTTTTGTTTGGGTTTTCTATAAATACCCAAACTCGATTCTAGGGTTTGTAAGCAAGGGGTTTTGATCAAATTGAAGGGGTTTTCTTTGGGCTTCTATTCTAGGAGCAATTGGAGAGATTGAGAGTTGATTTGTTGGGGGTTTATGAGAGATTTGTAACCCTATTTTGTTCCTCTTGATTTCTAATAGTGAAAACTCCCCCTTTCTTGCCCAGTGGACGTAGGCATCTCACCGAACCACGTAAAATCTGGTGTTTGATTGTTTGTGCTATTATTTGGTGTGGTTGTTTATCTCTTCGTGGCGATTGGTTTGGTTTCTCTAGGCACAACAGATAGTGCCTTTTGTCTAATCTGTAGGGATTTTTAGATCTCGCAAAAACCCGAAAAGTCACCAAACGTAGCAAATAAAATCACACAAGATTTAACGTGGAAAACCCACAACAAGAAAAAACCACGGGATCAAAATCAATCCATTATCATCTCCAAATTATAATCTTTTGCACGGAGAAAGACGGCCAAACACGCACACACACACTCTCTCTCTCTCTCTCTCTCTCTCTCTACACTTATTAGTTTTTTTTTCTTCAACAATAGAAGAATATATATAGGGAAACTAAAACTCTATCTCTAGCCTAATGTCCTAATTAGAATAAGATTCAAACTCCTAATCATGATAAAACCCAAACTCCTAATCATGGTAGATCTCTAACCCTATCTATAATTCTCATGAAGTTATACAAAGAATTAAAAGTACTATAAAGTTATACAAAGAATTAAAAGTACTAACTTGGAGTTTGAGTTGATACCTAACACAACCAAAATTTAAAAGATTGGATGCATATGTTTCATTTGATAGATTAAGATCCAATCAATGGATATCTTGCTTCAATTTATGGAGTGGTAGATAGGTAAAATAAAGCTGAACATTAATTAATCTTCGTATCTCTCTCTTTATCTCTCTGTTAATTACACCGGAGGAAAAAAAAATCACCGCCTCTTTCTTAACTGGCGGCTTTCGGGGATGGGTGCCTTCAATCCGGATGTTTGTCGGCCCCTCCGAAGCTCCGGCGACGGCTTCTCCGGAGTTTGTTATAGAGTATTAGCTTATGTTTTTGAGCCAAGTGGATCATACTGGCAAAATTTTTTCTTGTTCCTCTACTAAAGGTTGAGTTTATGTCAATTTCAAATGCTAAACAATGAAGTAATCGCAATGGTTACACTTATGATGTTCTAGAAAAAGGCATTGGAATCGATCAAGAACGCTATAAAATTGATCCCGTAACAGTTTCTCACAAGTTGTGCTCCAATCAACTAGTTATGAATGTTCCAGTATACCGTTGATGCAAAATCTATCGACATACGTACAATCATGCCGCATATTCAAACACATGAGAGATGCGATTGATGATCATTAGTTCTTTCCACGCCTTCCTCTTTTTTTTCTTTTTTCTTTTTTTTTAACCTTTTGCTACCTCGCCATCTCAGTTACAACTCCGACTCTCTTTCCCATGGGATCCTCCTCCTCCTTCCCCATCGCCCTCTTCATCCTAACTGTGAAAACAGCGAAGGAATTGTGAAAAACGTGAAGAATAACCCAAAACAGACTCCACCACACCTTGGTGTGGTGTCTGCCATGGGTGTGGTAGAATCTGTCTTGCACCACACTCTCTGCCACACCCACGATGCAGGGTGTGACAGAATCTGTCCTGCACCACACCCTCTGCCACACCCACGGTGCAGGGTGTGGCAGACTCGTTTTTAGAATCCTCCTTTGTTTGGGAATCCTCCTTTGTTTGGGATTATGTTTTATTATAAATAGGACCACGTTTTTTAGGGTTTCTAAAGGAGATAAAAGGAGAGAATTAGCATTGTTTTGAACACTTTGAGAGGAAGATATTGTGAGGGAGTTGAGAGCTTTGGCTAGGGTTATATTTGAGTGATTTTGTGAGTTGTAACCCATTGTATTTCTCCTCCATATAGTAAAATCTCCCCATCCTCTTCCCGTGGACGTAGGCAATTGCCGAACCACATATATCTCTGTGTTTGGTTTGATTTTTCGTAATTAGCTTGGTTTGTGCAAGTGTGTGGCTTTCTTCTTCCGTGATCTCAAGTTCGTTGTGTGTGCGTGCAATGCTTCCGCATAGGCGCGCGACAAGTGGTATCAGAGCTCAGATTTTTGGAAGCTTGGTTCTTGGAGTTCTAGGCTTTGGTAGAGTTAGGGTTTGAAGTTACCGTTGAAAATCTCGCTTTCCTCGTGTGGTTAGGAGTTTCATTTGGAATCCAATCTAGGGTTCAGTTGGGTAATTTCTTATTCCTTTCAAAGTTTGAACCTTTCCTTGCAATTTGGAATTTGTGATTATGGGTGAAGAAGTTGGTGAAAGCAGCAAGATGATCGGCACAGTTCAAGTGGGTTTTCAGAACACTAAGATTAGTGTAGTGAAATATGACGGCAAAATCAATTTTGATTTGTGGATGAGCGACGTACAGGATGCGCTCAATACTCAAAATTTGGAGGAGACTATCATGATCGATGTGAGACCACCTAAATATGAAGAGTCGGTATGAGAAAAGATGAATATGAACGCTTGTGGGGTGATCAGCTCCTGTTTGGAACATGAGCTGAAATATGATATGATTGGGGTAACGTCTGCGATGAAGATGTGGGAAATTCTCAACAATAAATATCTTACGAAGAGTGTTGAGAACATGTTGCATTTGCTACGTAGGTTATTCAGATTCCAGATGTCCCGAGGCACCTCGCTTGCGGCTCATGTGAACAACTGCACTAAGTTGTTGCCAGACTTGGCGAACGTGGATGAGAAGATCATGGATGAGTACAAGGCTATTATTCTTTTGGGCTCCTTGCCGGATGAGGAGTATGATACCTTCGTGCTTATGTTGTTGAGCGGGAGATCTTCTATCACTTATAGTGAAGTGACTAACGCATTGACGAACTTCGATTTGAGGAGGAAGGATAAGGAGACTTCCCGCGCTAGTACTTCAGGAGAGGCCTTGTCGACGAGAGGTAGAAGCCCATATCCGAAAGGTGGTAATAGAGGAAGGTCAAAGTTAAGAAGCCGCCACCAATTAGCAAAGAACCAATGTGCATTCTGTAAGGAACATGGACATTAAAAGAGAGACTGCCCGAAGCTCAAGGAGAAGGAGGATAGCAAGAAAAAAGGCTCGAAGGCCAATGAGGTGAACGTTGCGAAAGGCGATGATTCCGATGATTCATATTTTTCTCTTTTGATTACTCCGGAGGTGAACCATTTGGATGCATCGGATTGAATGATTGATTCTGGCGCTACTTATCATGTGACTCCTAGGCGAGATTGGTTTTCATCATTTGAGAGACTCGACGGGGGTGTTGTTGTCATGGGAAATGATCAATCCTATGGCATTTGTGGGATAGGTGCTGTGAGGATTCGGATGTACGATGGAGTAGTCCGTGAGTTGAAGGAGGTGAGATTCGTTCCTCAACTGAAGAAGAATCTTATCTCAGTTGGAACTTTGGAGACGAAGGGATTCAGGGTGATCTTTGATGATGCTGTAGCGAAGGTTACTAAGGGATCTTTGGTGGTGATGAAGGGAGTCCGCAGTCGTAATTTATACTATCTGAAGGGAAGCATCGAGATTGGCCAGGTTGCTTCGGCTATTTCAGAGACGGACATGAGCAGACTTTAGCATTACAGGCTAGGGCATACAGGTGAAAAGTCACTGCAGGCATTGTGCAAGCAGGGGCTATTGAAGGGAGCCAAGAGTGGTAAAGTGTAATTCTGTGAGCACTGTGTACTTGGTAAGAAGATAAAGGTGAAGTTCGGGACGGTCATTCATAGGACGAGGGGCATCTTGGACTATGTACACACAGATGTTTGGGGTCCCACCAAGACGGCATCACTTGGTGGTCGACATTGGTTCGTCACGTTTGTTGATGACTATTCTAGGCGATGTTGGGTGTACACCATGAAGCATAAGAGTGAAGTCCTAGATTTGTTTGTGAAGTGGAAGAAGAGATTAGAATTGCAGACTGGGAGAAAGATCAAGACATTACGATCCGACAACGACGGCGAGTATACTTCAGACCCCTTTCAGCAGCTATGTCGAGACGAGGGCATAGAGAGGCACTTCACAGTTAGTCATATACCACAGCAGAATGGGGTGGCGAAGAGGTTAAATCGATCTTTGCTGGAGAAGATTCGATATTTATTAGTGCATAGTGGTTTGGAGAAGATCTTTTGGGCTGAGGTACTTTCTTATGCGAGCCACCTCATTAATAGACTGCCTTCATCTGCGATTAAGGGGAAGACCCCTATGGAGATGTGGTCGGGAGAGACAGCACATGACTATGACCAGCTTAAGGTATTTGGTTGCCCTGCATATTATCATGTTAAAACTGATAAGTTAGAACCTCGAGCTAGGAAGGCCATATTTATAGGATTCAAGCGTGGTGTCAAGGGATACAAGCTTTGGGATACAGTTGATAAGAAGATTGTGCTGAGTAGGGACGTCACATTCGATGAGGCTTCTATCTTGAAGCTTCCTAGCTCTCATCAGGTGGAGAGTGACTCGACAGAGGAGATATCACAGGTGGTGGAGATTAATGCAGCTCCACAGAGTCCAGATGGTGCAGTATCCATTAGAGTACCGACTGAGGTGACGCCAGGCGAGCATGACGGTGATGCGGAGGATACGGGTACTCATGAGCAGGATCAAGGACCGATGGCTCAGGTTCATGATTCTATTGCGGTTCGGAGACAGAGGAGAGACATACGGGTGCCAGCATGGTATGCCGACACAGTTGCATATGTACTTCCGGTGAAGAGTATCGATGAGATGGTGCTTACTACATTCAGAGAGGCCGAGCAGAGTTCGGAGGCTGATTTGTGGCAGGTGGCTATGCAGGAGGAGATGGAGTCCCTTCATAAGAACGATACATAGGAGCTTGTTGAGCTTCCAAAGGGGCGGAAGGCGATTGGGTGCAAGTGGGTGTACACGAAGAAGGAGGGTATTGAGGGCACTCCAGGGAGGTTCAAGGCTAGGTTGGTTGCGAAGGGCTATGCACAGGAAGAAGGTATTGATTACAATGATGTTTTCTCTCCGGTGGTGAAGCATTCTTCGATTCGGATTCTGCTAGCTTTGGTGGCACAGTATGGATTTGAGCTAGATCAGTTGGATGTGAAGACGGTATTTCTTCATGGTGATCTTGATGAAGAAATATATATGACTTAGTCATTGGGATTCCGACCTGCAGGGAAAGATAAGTTAGTTTGCAGGTTAAAGAAATTGTTATACGGTTTGAAGCAATCTCCTCGATAGTGGTATAGGCGATTCGATGGTTTTATGCTTGGTCATTCGTACACTCGAAGCCAGTTTGATCCTTACGTGTATTTTTGCAAGTTGAGAGGAGGTGCGTACATTTATTTGTTGCTTTATGTCGATGACATGTTGGTTGCCTCTAGTTCCAGGTCAGCTATAGATGAGTTGAAAGTTCAGCTTTCGAATGAGTTTGAGATGAAGGACTTGGGCGAGGCGAAGCGTATTTTAGGGATGGAGATCGGCAGAGACAAGAAGAAGGGAAAGATTTGTTTGACACATGTGGCTTATTTGAAAAAGGTTCTACAGCGATTCCATGTTAGTATGGATACAAAGCCAGTTAGTGTACCTTTGGGAGCCCATTTGAAGCTTTCAGGTAGCCTTTCACCGAAGTCAGTTGAAGACCGTGAGTTGATGACGAAGACTCCATATGCGAGCGCAGTTGGGAGCTTGATGTACGCGATGATATGTATGAGGACGGATTTGTCACTGTAGACGGTAAAAACTACCGCGGCAGATTAGCAAACGAATTCGCCC
>BQKN01040624.1:0-15396 GCA_022839385.1 Asparagus kiusianus | reverse complement strand
GATGATTAATATGATGTTGAATATGTGTTTTCATGCTTTAATCTTAAACTGAGGTGTTAAAAGTCAGATTTTTGATAGTAAACCTTAAAACAAATGCTAGATGAATAATCTTTTCTTGTTGTTTATGATAGTATCATGATCATGATCATTAGGGTTTTTTCATAATTTTATTCATATATGAGAAATTTAAGTGATGTACTATATATATGTTTTTTTGCAGAAAACTACAGCACTTATATAATCTTTAATTGAGAGTTTAAGATAGAAAACAAAGTCCAAATTTAACCAAACTAGCTTTATATGAAAGATATATGTATATAGTTTCTAAAACAGTAAACCATTCTTAAAAAGAGCTTGTATAGAGAAAGATATGTTATATTTACTAACAACATGTCCTGCAGAAAAATGGCTGCATATATATAATGTTTAACAGGAGATTTAGGATAACAAATGAACTCCAAACTAAACCAAACTTATGTCATTTGAAGGATGTGTATATCTAGTTTTTAAAACAGAAAACCATTTGTAAAAATAGTTTTCCAAGAGAAAGATATGCTTGTTTTACAAACAGATGTCATGTCTATTTTTCCTACTTCATAATTTTGATTTGATCATATTTGAATTAGATATAGTTCATATACATATTGGATGTTGTTGATGAGCACAACTTAGTACTATATGGGATAGTACATCAACATACCAGATATACACAATTTATACATGAGGTGAATATCGTTGATGAGCTCAGTTCAGTACTACATGAGGTAGTGCGTCGATATTCCACATGTACAGACCATTGAGTCGGATTTTAGGAGGCTTGATCTAGTCGTCCGTCCCGCACTAGGATGCGATGAGGCTCGTGAGCCGTATTTCTAGGATGCCTAATAGTGTAGATGATTAATATGATGTTGAATATGTTTTTTTCATGCTTTAATCTTAACCTGAGGTGTTAAAAGTTAGATTTTTGACAGTAAACCTTAAAACAAATGCTAGATGAATAATCTTTTTTTGCTATTTGCGATAGTATCATGATCATGATCATTAGGGTTTTTTCATAATTTTATTCATATATGAGAAATTTAAGTGATGTACTATATATATGTTTTTCTGCAGAAAACTGTAGCACTTATATAATCTTTAATTGAGAGTTTAAGATAGCAAACAAAGTCCAAATTTAACCAAACTAGTTTTATATAAAATATATATGTATATAGTTTCTAAAACAGCAAACCATTCTTAAAAAGAGTTTGTATAGAGAAAGATATGTTATATTTACTAACAACATGTCATGTAGAAAAATGGCTGCACATATATAATGTTTAACAGGAGATTTGGGATAATAAATGAACTCCAAACTAAACCAAACTTATGTCATTTGAAGGATGTGTATATCTAGTTTTTAAAACATTTAAGAATCCTAAGGGAATTATGATGAATTTTGATTTGATCATATTTGAATTAGATATAGTTCATATACATGTTGGATGTCGTTGATGAGCACAGCTTAGTACTATATGGGATAGTACATCAACATACCATATATACACAGTTTATACATGAGGTGGATATCGTTGATGAGCTCAGTTCAGTACTACATGAGGTAGTGCATCGATATTTCACATGTACAGACCATTGAGTCGGATTTTAGGAGGCTTGATCTAGCCGTCCGTCCAGCACTAGGGTGCGATGAGGCTCGTGAGCCGTATTTCTAGGATGCCTATTTGGTAATCCGTCCCGTACACATGTTATGCACTAAGATCGTGTTGAGACTAATAAGTTGTGTACACAGTTCAGGATACCTATAGGGTGGTCCGTTGCACTAAGACAATTACTTGATAGCCTAAGTATGACAGATGCCGATTATGAATACGACCTATCATTGAACTATATAGCTGAGATACGTTACTTTTGAAAGTATACAAAATTATGTGTTGGTATTTTATTCTATCTCCCCAGTGATAGTGAAAGATATTATAAATACGATATGTTGATATCTTATTTCTTTTACTGTCTTTTTTTTTAGTTCTTAGTTGGGATTAATGATTAGAGATTCACAATTTGAGACTTATGGTATATACATGAGGGTTTCCTTGTTTGGATTATTTCGCTCGATATACCAGTCTCGTGTTATGGATTTCTAATTATTGGTTTCATTAGATTGTTTTTTCTTAGTTCGATATTAATGTTTAGATATCTACAATTTGAGACTTATGGTATATACATGAGGGTTTCCTTGTTTGGATTATTTCGCTCGACGTACAACGTCTCGTGTTGTAGTTTTCTAAATATTAATCCTACTTAGATACGGGTGTTCGCGGGAAAATTTGCTTTCTCTGATTTCATTGTTTCCATTAGAAACTGTTTATCGGTTACAAAGGGATCCGGTCTTTTTATAAGATCCGGTTACAATAAAATCTAAAAAAAGAAGAAGATTACAACTTTCCTTTTTTGGAACAAATCGCAAGATCCTGTTTTGCGGTCTCTTGCTTGTGTGGGTTCTTTGCCTGCGCCGAGGTTAATCTGTGGACCACCACGTGATCTTGATCCGGTCAGATCTACACGGTATGACGGGTGTTATTTCACGAAGGAAATAACAGCCGGGGGTATTATTTCACCAAGGAAATAATAGCCCGAAGTAATCGAAATCGACCAAGCGAAATCGATACTCTTCTCGGGATCAAAAACCAAGTTTTGATCCGGAGGATAACTGTGTGGATCTCAGATCTGATCTCTCTCAAACTCCCACCTTATTTGGTGTGGATGATCGCCAAGAACCAGATCTGAAAAGTCCAAGTCTTCAAAGCTTCAAGATTCCGAAGTTGAGCTCTCAATCCAGCAGAATTTCCCCTTGAAAGTTCACCAAAAATCCAACCTTTAGCCTTCAACCTCTCAAAAGTCCACCAAAAATCTAACCTCTTAAAAATAAGCCCCCCTTATCTATTTATAGGCATCTCAATCCAGATCTGGGCTCAGATCTGGGTGGCTCGGCCAGGTGGCTCGGCCACCGAGCCACCGTGGTGGCTCGCCGAGCCACCACTTAGTGGCTCGGTTTTGGCCGAGCCACCAAGTGGTGGCTCGGCCACCGAGCCACCTAGAGGTGGCTTGGCCGGCCACCTAGAGGTGGCTCGGCCGGCCACCTAGGTGGCTCGGCTACCGAGCCACCTTGGTGGCTCACCGAGCCACCTAGAGGTGGCTCAGTTTCGGTCGAGCTCTCCGGGTGTTTGGTTTTGTCGTATTCCGGTTTCGCGGTTTATCCGAACTTTATTGTTGATCTGGACTCTGATTTGGCAGTCCGGATCCCGATTTGGCAGTAAATCTGCTTTGATGTTCGAGTTCGAGTCCGCTCCCGATCTTGTTTGATGTGGTGGACTCTACGGTTGGATGACTTGTTGATTCATCGACCCGTTAGCTTGATTGGGCACGCGATTGGATGTATTCCGTTATTTGCGTGCGGTTTGTTAACCTCGTCGCCTTGTTAATCCGCTTCGTCGCGTCTCACTTGGCTTCGGTGTTGTGGTCTAACGATCATGCTTGGATATATCGCCCGATGGTTCGTTAGTTTGTCGAATCGCCGTGTCGAGCTGTGTTAAGGGACCTATAAGCAGTTTTATACGCCTACAACGGGGCAAATGAATCTAGGTAGACTATGCTTAATAGATAGAGCATTCACTCCATCTAGTAGCATTTTCCCTAGGGACGGATGGAGGTAATCTTGCTGTAGCGCTCTGATGCTCTTGTTGTTATTTTTTTTCCTTTTAAAAATACCTTTTTAGTTAGTTCGGAGTTTTGGAGAGCCGCAGGGTGACGGAGTTCTGGCATAGTCGCCGTCGCGTATTATTACTTGTAGAGACTCCACTATAGTTTTGAGTTTTATCCAGACATTAGAGTTTCATATTCATATTGTAAAGGCATTGTGCCTTAGTACGATTCTTAGTTGATTCATGTTGAGACATTTTTGTTATTCAGATATCAGATGTATTATAGTTGAGACATGATTCTTTTCATTTATGAGATATCTCTTCTATATCATGTCTATTACATTTATTCCTTTTATTTTGCCTGTTTGTACCTGTACTTCTATTTGGTTCTACTAGAGGATATTACTGTGATTGGTGAAACATGTTTATGCACAGTGTGGGTGCATGGCAGGTTTGATATCTCTGGTTTTACCTTGGACTGCAGCCTTGTGTGAACCCAGGGGCGTCACAGTTGGTATCAGAGCTCTAGTTCTAGTATCCTTAGGATCATCTTGTGTCGAACCGTGGAGCTAGTATAGAGTTTCTTAGGATTCATGTATAGAGTCCGCTAGGAATTTCTAGAATGAGTGAGGACGATATATACGTATATCTCGAAAATTACAAATTTTTTTTATGACAACCTTATTTTGATTGAAAAGTAAATACATGAATGATAAGTGATACGATTTTTTCTATTGGTATATGTTATGTTATTTTTTATTAGGATCTCACTTACTGTGTCAAATAAGCTCTCCTCTTGATATTATAAACATTAGAACGAGGACGTGGTCGAGGTAAAGCTTGTACCCGAAGAGCTAGGCAAGTAGAGCCCGAGTCGCAGTAGGCTCCAAAGTATCTGATCGACTTGGTAACACCGATTACAGAAGCAGAGACTAGCAACACTCGAGGAGTGAGTAACAAGCTAAATTTTACTCTCTGAAGTTCCACCATCAGTTGTACAAGCCGTACCTATTGAAGAGGTAATACCGAAGGTCTCACCATCGCCACATCTAGCTATTAATAGAGTCACAGAATAGAAAGCTTAGCTCGGTAAGATTGAGGAAGATATTAGAAGTTGGGAGCACAAAAAAATTTAGGGCACATCGGATTCAGTTACAACCTATAAATAGTGGAAATATGTGGGAAATACTTTTAGATTTACTTAACGTCGACTTAGTGCAGAAGCAGAGGCTGGCAGCTTTTAGCCTGAAGGGTGATGCAGGAGGATGGTATAGGCTTCAGTTCACTCCAGATCATCGGATGACCCTCACTTGGGAGGATTTCATGTATTCTTCGACTAGCAGTACATCTCTTTCATGGCACGGGCCGGGAAAGAGCTAGAATTGTCTAAGCTAAAGCAGGGAGATATGTCTGTGGTTGACTATGAGAGCCGATTTATGAGTCTTCTGCGTTTCACGGGCATGTGGCAGCCAGGAGAGTGCCAAGCGCATATGTTTCTTATGGGACTTCACCCATGTCTTCGACATTACCTAGTTTCCAGAAGATTCCGTTCAGTCCGAGAGGTCGCAGATATAGCTATATCGCAAGAGATAGAGACTGCGATGTTCCAGAAGAACAAGGAGGGCAACAACAAGTCTGGACAGCAGAATGATAAGGGCAAGGGCAAGAGACCTTTTGCCGGACTAGGAGGACCTCAGCAGCGGGGTAAGGACTTTCATCACCATCAGTAGGGCAAGTTCAAGAAGGGAGCACAACATGACTCGAGAGCACCACCGCAGCGTAAGATTCATGGTGCATGCTATAACTGTAACAAGATCAGGCAAAAAGCTAAGGACTGTCGCAGTGCGCCAGCAGGAGGCCAGCAGGGTAGAGGTCAGGGCCAGCAGGGTAGAGGTCAGGGACAGCAGCAGAATCAAGGACACAATCAATAGCAGAACCGTGGTCAGGGTCAGTATCAGCAGGGCCACGGTTACAACCGCAATGAGATGATTATTCTTTATGTACAACCGCAACAGAGGATTGAGGCACCGCCAGCTGTTCCTAGGATTGAGGGGACAGTAGGCTAGATTCGCATGATTCGGGAGATTCCTGAGGGACAGATAGTCTTGTATATTCCACCATCGTCAGTTCAGCAGTCGCCAGCCACTGGTAGAGTCTATGCAGTCGTACCGCATGATCACGGTGTGAGCGGAGCTATAGTAGAAGGTACTTTCTTTGTAAACTCTTTTCCAGCTCGGATCCTGTTCGATTCCGAAGCTTCCCATTCTTTTATATCTCATGCCTTCATGGATAGGCTCTAGTTAGTCGCACATCCTTTAGATGTTTCGTTGTCCATCTCTACTCCCTTAGGGGAGGTATCCTTATTAGAGAACATATGTAGGAGATGTGTCATCAGCTTAGATGAGTCTGAGTTTATCATAGATTTGATCGTCTTGCGGATGTTAGATTTTGACGTCATTCTTGGTATGGATTGGTTATCATCCTACCATGTTAGCCTTAACTGTTTTGTGAAAACAGTCAGTTTGCGAGCATTCGATGGGTCTGAGTTGATCGTAGTGACCACACAGGGCAACCAGTTTGCAGAGTCATTTCTAGCCTATATCGAGGAGGTGATGCTGAGAGATCGGAGTGCTGATTTGTGCGAGACTAGGGTTATCTCAGATTTTCAGGATGTCTTTCAGGACGTACCGGGGCTACCTCCTATGAGAGAGGTTGAGTTCTGCATCTAGTTGCAGCCAGGCACAGTACCGATATCTTGAGCTCCCTATCGTATAGCACCTGTTGAGATGAGGGAGCTACAGACTCAGCTAGACGAGTTGTTGTCTTAGGGTTTTATTCACTGGAGTCATTCTCTATGGGGGGGTGCTAGTCCTTTTCATGAAGAAGATGGACGGTAGTATGCGTCTTTGTATAGATTATCGGGAGTTGAACAAGGTCACTATCCAGAACAGGTATCTATTACCATGGATTGATGACTTGTTCAACCAACTGCATGGACTGTAGAACTTCTCGAAGATTGATCTTCGTTCTGGCTATCATCAGTTACGAGTTTGGGAGATGGATATTCCTAAGACCGCCTTTCTGACTCGTTATGGGTCCTTCGAGTTTCTTATCATGCCATTTGGGCTAACCAATGCACCTGTGGTATTCATGGATTTGAGGAATCGGGTTTTTCGTCCATACATAGACCAGTGCGTGATAGTATTCATTGATGACATTCTAATCTATTCGAGGTCGGAGGCAGAGCACGAGCAGCACCTTCAATTAGCATTGCAGACTTTGCGGGAGCACTAGTTATATGCTAAATTTAGCAAGTGCGAGTTTTGGCTATCCGAGGTTAGATTTTTAGGCCATGTCATCAGTAGAGAGAGCATTGTAGTGGATCCAGCTAAGGTTACGGTAGTACTTGATTGGGTGCCACCGACGATAGTTACCGAGATCCGTAGCTTTTTGGGTTTGGCTGGCTATTACAGGAAGTTTATTCAGGACTTTTTAAAAATAGCTACACCACTTACACGTCTTACGAAAAAGGGTGTACCTTTTGTTTGGAGCACGGAGTGTCAGGAGGCCTTTGAGACTTTGAAGACTAAGTTAACTACAGCGTCAGTTTTGACCATTCCTAGCAGTGAAAAGACCTTCGTAGTCTACACAGATGCGTCGTTAGCGGGTCTAGGAGGTGTTTTGATGCAGATCCAGAGGGTAGTAGCATGCATTTCGTGTCGGTTGAGAACGCATGAATAGAACTATCCCACACTTGACTTGGAGCTAGCAGCAGTAGTCTTTGTATTGAAGACATGAAGACACTACCTGTACGAGGTATAGTTTGAGCTATTCACAGATTATCAGAGCTTGAAGTACCTCTTCTCTCAGAAGGAACTAAATCAGAGACAGCGACGATGGGTTGAGTTCATTAAGGATTATGAGTTCGCGATTCAGTATAACCCGGGGAAGGCGAATGTCGAAGCAGACGCATTGAGTAGGAAGCGTCGTTATAGGATTGCAGCTTTGAGATGCTCGTTATATCGAGATACTTAGCCAGTTTGACTTTAGACTGGAGATTAACAGGAGCAGTGCATTTTTGGGAGCTTTATCCGTATAGCCATCTTGGAGTGACAGAGTGGTCAGAGCCTAGTTGGACGACTCTTGGATTCAAGCCTGAAAGGGAGAGATTTCCAAAGAGCCAGAGGCTGATTGGACCGTTAGAGCAGATGGAGGACTTCGGATAAAGGGCCGATTAGTAATACCAGCTAATGCTCAGCTGAAGAAGGATTTATTCGACGAAGCGCATCGTACCAGGTATACAGTGCATCCAGGCACAACGAAGATGTACAAGGATCTGAAGAGATATTTTTGGTTAAGCGGCATGCGTAGAGAGATTGTAGAATATGTAGCTAAGTGCTTTACCTTCCAGCAAGTAAAGGTAGAACATCAGAGACCGGCAGGAAACCTATAGCCTTTACCCATTCCGGAGTGGAAGTGGACAGATATTTCTATGGACTTTATTGTAGGATTGCCGAGATCGAAGAAAGGGAATGATTCAGTTTGGGTGGTAGTAGATTGGCTGACCAAGTTAGCACATTTTATACCAGTAAAGACGACATACATGGCAGAGACGTATGCACGGATATTTATTCAGGAGATCGTGAGATTACATGGAGTTCCAGAGACGATTGTGTCAGATCGAGGCTCGGTTTTCACTTCACATTTTTGGAGAAGCTTTTAGAACTCTTTCGGCAGCAGATTACCTTATTCTAGTGTGTTTCACCCACAGATGGATGGGCAGATGGAGAGAGTGAACCAAATATTAGAGGACATGTTACGGCATGTGTCATTGATTTCCAGGGTAGCTGGGAGGACCACATCCCATTAATCGAATTCGCTTATAATAATAGCTACCAAGTGGCTATTAGGATAGCACTGTACGAAGCATTATACGGGAGGCCTTGTAGATCACCTATTTGTTGGGCAGAACCAGAGGACAGCCTATTGCTTGGACCAGAGCTTGTGAGGCAAACTACGAAGAATGTAGCAATCATTCGAGAGCGCATTCTTGCAACGCAGAGTCGTCAGAAGAGTTATGCAGATCATAGGTAACGACCGTTAGAGTTCCAAATTAGGGACTATGTGTTATTAAAAATATCACCAATGAAGGGAGTACAGCGTTTTGGCAAACGAGGGAAACTTGCCCCGAGGTATATTGGACCATTCCTGATTATTGAGCGCATTGGAACTGTTTCATATCAGCTAGACCTACCAGCATCCATATCGAGCATACACGATGTTTTTCATGTTTTGATGCTTAAGAAGCACCTACACGATGAGGAGGAGCAACGAGTATTAGACGCACCAGAGATCGAGATTCAGGAGAATTTGACTACTATTAAGATTCCTGTATGTATTCTTGCCAAGGAGGATAAGAAGTTGAGAAACAAGGTGATACATTTAGTTAAAGTTCAGTGGAATCGGAGAGGAGCTGAGGAGGCTTCTTGGGAACGCGAAGAGGATATACGTCGCGACTACCCACACCTATTTGAGTAGGTAAATTAAATTTAGTATGACTTGTTTATGATTTGTGGCTACCTATATGGTAATGTTTATACTTAACGCTAAAATGATGGTATTAACACTTAACTCCTAAGTACTCGGAACATATGGTATATATATGAGGGGTTCAGATTTTTCGCTCGATGTACTTGTTCTATTTAGTTAGGGGTTAAGTGGGAGTATTTGTATTTTAGACTGTTAAGTATAGACATTGAGGATGATTCTCGGGAGTGCGAAGATGTTATGCATCGCGACTACCTGTACCTATTGAGAAGGTGGTTTGATTTATGTATGTGATTATTTGTATGGTTATATTCACATTTAACGCTAGAATGGAGGTATTGACACTTAACTTCTAATCATTCGGAACACATGGTATATATATGGGGGGTTCTTTGTTTGGATTTTTCGCCCGACGTACTAGTTCCGTTTAGTTAGGGGTTAAGTAAAAATATTGGCATCCTAGATTGTTAAATGTAGATATTGCTATGTTCATGTCTAGAGACTAATGATGCGAGATGTGTATGTTAGGATTTTCTTATCCGGATTATTCCCTCAATGTGCTTTTCTAGCAATATTAATCTCTAAGATATGAATGCGGAATTTCGGGGACGAAATTCTTTTAAGGGGGGAAGAATGTAAAACCCCGTAATACTGAATATTGTAAGATATAATAATAAATACATTATATTATGATAAATAATGTTTATTGATATTTAAGTATGCTAGAAATTGATTTGAGATCAATCCGATACATATATATGAATATATGAGTGCAAATGCACAAACATGCACGAGAAAAAAATCTGGGAAAAATGACCAATTAAGAGTTTATAGATTTTAAATAATGATACAATTAGAATCTAGGAAACTCAAAATACCAAAGTTGTAGGTCTTTTCAAGAGCTTTCCAACAAATCTTATATCACCTCATTCCGAGGTCGGACGCAAAAGTTATTGCCAAAATACCAAAAGTTATTTTCCTAGTCAGAGTAGGTTTCCTGGTTCGGGTCAAACAGGTTTGTTTCGGGTTTGCCTCTATAAATACCTATGTTTTTCATAAAAATTTCCTTCTTTTATCATATCTATGAACCCAAGCAGCCACCCTCTCCCTTCAAAAACCCTAGATCTTATTCTTATGAGTTTTGAGAGCTTTGTGAAGCAAATATCGACAAAAGGGCGAGATCATCGACGTGTAACGAGGGAGAACGGGTGGTTTGTGCTTATGGATTGCTTGCTGTTTATTTCAGAGGCTTGCACATGAGATTAAGACAAGATTATCTTCATCCTAACCTATCCCCATAGTTAAATAACTAGTGTAGATGATTAATATGATGTTGAATATGTGTTTTCATGCTTTAATCTTAACCTGAGGTGTTAAAAGTCAGATTTTTGATAGTAAACCTTAAAACAAATGCTAGATGAATAATCTTTTCTTACTGTTTATGATAGTATCATGATCATGATCATTAGGGTTTTTTCATAATTTTATACATATATGAGAAATTTAAGTGATGTACTATATATATGTTTTTTTGCAGAAAACTACAGCACTCATATAATCTTTAATTGAGAGTGTAAGATAGCAAACAAAGTCCAAATTTAACCAAACTAGCTTTATATGAAAGATATATGTATATAGTTTCTAAAACAGTAAACCATTCTTAAAAAGAGTTTATATTTACTAACAACATGTTCTGCAGAAAAATGGCTGCATATATATAATGTTTAACTAGAGATTTAGGATAACAAATGAACTCCAAACTGAACCAAACTTATGTCATTTGAAAGATGTATGAATCTAGTTTTCAAAATAGAAAACCATTTGTAAAAATAGTTTTCTTAGGGAAAGATATGCTTATTTTACTAACAGATGTTACGTATATTTTTCCTGCTCGTTTTGTGGAGCTGTGTTGCGCCGTTTTGAGGTGCGTTCACGGAGTTTTGAGCCGCTTGATGTTATACGTATTGTCATGAATATGTTATATTATACATTTAAGAATCCCAAGGGGATTATGATAAATTTTGATTTGATCATATTTGAATTAGATATAGTTCATATACATGTTGGATATCGATGATGAGCACAGCTTAGTACTATATGGGATAGTACGTCGACACACCAGATATACACAGTTTATACATGAGGTGGATATTGTTGATGAGCTTAGTTCAGTACTACATGAGGTAGTGCATCGATATTCCACATGTACAGGCCATTGAGTCGGATTTTAGGAGGTTTGATCTAGCCGTCCGTCCCGCACTAGGATGCGATGAGGCTCGTGAGCCGTATTTCTAGGTTGCCTATTTGGTAGTCCATCCTACACTCATATTATGCACTGAGATCATGATGAGACTAATGAGCTGTATACACAGTTCAGGATACCTATAGGGTGGTCCGTTGCACTGAGACAATTACTTGATAGCCTAAGTATGACAGATGCCGATTATGAATACGACCTATCATTGAACTATATAACTGAGATACATACTTTTGAAAGTATATAAAATTATATGTTGGTATTTTATTCTATCTTCCCAGTGATAGTGAAAGATGTTATAAATACGATGTGTTGATATCTTATTTCTTTTACTGTCTTTTTTTTACTTCTTAGTTGGGATCAATGATTAGAGATTCACAACTTGAGACTTATGGTATATACATGAGGGTTTCCTTGTTTGGATCATTTCACTCGAAGTACCAGTCTCGTGTTATGGATTTCTAATTATTGGTTTCATTAGATTATCTTTTATTAGTTCGGTATTAATGTTTAGATATCTACAATTTGAGACTTATGGTATATACATGAGGGTTTTCTTGTTTGGATTATTTTACTCGACGTACTACGTCTCATGTTATAGGTTTCTAAATGTTAATCCTACTTAGATACGGGGAAAATAACTCTAGGTAGACTATGCTTAATAGATAGAGCCTTCACTCCATCTAGTAGCCCTTTCTCTGGGGGCGGATGGAGGTAATCTTACTGTAGCACTCTGATGCTCTTGTTGTTGTTTCCTTTTCTTTTAAAAATACCTTTTCAGGTAGTTCGGAGTTTCGGAGAACCGTAGGGTGGCGGAGTTCTGGCATAGTCGCCGTCGCATATTTTTACTTGTAGAGACTTCACTGTAATTTTGAGTTTTATCCAGACATTAGAGTTTCATATTCATATTGTAAAGACAGTATGCCTTAGTATGATTCTTAGTTGATTCATGTTGAGATATTTTCATTATTCAGATATCAGATAGATGCATTATAGTTGAGATATGATTCTTTTTATTTATGAGATATCTCTTCTATATCATATCTATTACATTTATTCCCTTTATTTTGCCTGTTTGCACCTGCACTTCTATTTGGTTCTACTAGAGGATATTACTGTGATTGGTGAAACTTGTTTATGCACAGTGTGGGTGCATGGCAGGTTTAACATCTCTGGTTTCACCTTGGACTGTAGCCTTGTGTGAACCCAGGGTCGTCACACGCCGCCACCCCCTCTCTCTCTTCATCTCAACTCTCTCTCCTCCCCCAACACAACTCGCCAGCCTTCCCTGAGATCGAACCCGTCGCTGACTACCAGGCCCTCAACAACCGCCCTCCATCGCGCCACCAACCCCCGACCTCGCCAACACCGCCCCGCTCGAACCCCACCCAGATCCGCACCAAACCTGCAGCCACCCATCTTCCCTCCGGCTTCCTCCGCCAACCAAGCTACCCCCTTGGTTGCTCACCATCGGAGCCCTCACCGAGCCGTCTCTGCTCCACCATGATCTGAGCCTCCACCACCTCCAGCTCCCTGCAGCCCTACTGCTGCCACAACCGCCTACACCCGCCATCACTGCCCCCTCTCACCGCTCCGCCTCCGATGAACGCTAACCCCGCTCACGCCCTCCCTGTTCGCCACCCCGTGCTCCGGCCGCCCTCCAACTCTTCCCAACACTGTCGGCCTCCGTCCTCCTCTGTTCATCAGCCCCAACACCCTCCATCGCACCCAAGCTTCAACCTTTGCCGAGCTCGACCCCGAACAACCCCCTAACAGTTCGCCGCCGTCCCTCCACGCCACCACAGCCTCCTCCTCCACGTGAGATCCACCGCCGATTAACCTAAGCTCTAACGAGATCCTCAACCGTTGATAGATCCCCTCGTCGCCGCCGTCCAACTCCCCCATACCAGATCCGATTCGCACGTCGACGTCGACTCGTTCGACGGAAACCAAGGCAAGATCCCTTCCGATCTTATGCTCATTGTCTACGTTTAATTCATCCTGTATTTTAATTATATTAGATGATGCATATAGCTTATGAATAATGTTTATGTGGTTAGTTGATTGTTAGATTATTTCACACTATAATCACGATGAAAGTCATTTCAATTATTTGTTGTGTTTAAGATATTAGTCTCTATTGTAGTAATTATTTTTCAATAATGTAGGTGTTAATGTTATTTTCTTAGGGAATTATTTTTGTTTATATAACGTGTCGTGATGATAGGAAAAGAGAAAAAAAGAAATAAGTATTTCAGGAAGAAGAATATTTTGAGTATTTACTTAGAGTAATTATTATAAATTAAAAGAATTTATTTGTGAAAAGAATTATTTTAGAAAATTATATTACTTTAAATTAAATTATTTTGGAAAAGATAATTTTTGGAATTAATTGATAATCTTGTTTTAGTGGTTGTAGACTATGGTATTTTATGTGCAATTCATTTGCTGATTTCATGGTTTTTTTTCAGTTGTGTGATATACCATGTTCTAATTGCAAAGAATTAACTACATTTATTATTTCTTATTATGTTTGAGAACCCTTAGTAGTTCATGACTTAGTGGCCTCGTGCGTCATGAACAGACTTAGTGACATGTGTGGGTGTGTTGACTGAGTTTAGGTGGTGAACCCGAGTTTTAGTATGGATTTTATTTGACTTAGAAAAACAAGAAGAGTGGGGATGGGGAAGTCCATGTTCATGTGATCGGATATAGCTGTTGATGTATCTTCCAGGATTGCCCCATGATCCAGTGTAGCTTAGGATTAGTTTGTTAGGTCAAAGTGAAGCCAGTGTAGTCACTTTGGTCCGTGAATTTGATATTCACCCGGGTTTAGCTTGAGTTCGAACCAGACTGAAAACGGATTGCATGTAGTCCTCTGACCGATCCAGTGCAGTGGCGTATTGGGTGCACGTAGAGGATTTGTGAACAGTCAGTATCCGATGATAGGAGCGTTGACTCTGTGTGAGATGTGACCAGTGACCTGTTATAGAATGGTTAGTTACATGACCTTGTTATTTAGATGAATTTGGATTCTTGTGAGATATAGACCAGTTGTGTTTTTTTTCATACATAGATCGGGATTAATATCTAATTATCTATAATTTGAGACATACGGTATATACATGAGGGTTTTCTTGTTTGGATTATTTCGCTCGACGTACTACATCTCGAGTTGTAGATTTTTAAGTATTAATTCCATCTAGTTGTATGACCTTGTGACTTGGATGATTTATGATTGCTAGCTATATGATCGACTTGTTACTTGATTGATTTCGTTGGATTTCTTGTTGCACGTTTCTTTATCATTTTTGTTGTTGTATTGTTTCTCGCTTTGGTTTTCGATCGTTCTATTTCTTTTGTGGGGTCTTGTCGTGTGCCTTGCACGCTGACGTACACCTGTTTTCTCTGGTGTATGTCAGACTCAGAGGAAGAATAGGTTCAGCAAGAGCCAGAGGATTCTCAGCAGGAGTGCCTTGTAGACGGAGCAGAAGATGGAGTCGAAGCCTATTCTTTGATGGTTCTAGTTTACTTTTGTAGTTCTTTCCATTCCTGCTTGATCGATGTATTTTATATTTCTTCAGTTTTTAGCTGTTCGATTTCGTATAAGGGCATGCTGACCCGAATATTATATCTCGGATGTTATCCTATTTGTGATATGATATTTTTATTCTGAGTTTGTCTATTATATTCTTGCTGATTGTGATTGGGGACCTATGAGTTCGCATTGTATTTATTCCTAGACGCTTAGCGTATTAGACTGAGAAGAAAAGAAAAAGAAAAAAATGATAGTGTATATTTCTTCTCAATCTAATACGTCACGGGCTTGTTCACGTTCTGATTCCCCGGTATTTTAGGAAGCGGGGCGTGACTATATATATATATATATATATA
>BQKN01040619.1:0-13002 GCA_022839385.1 Asparagus kiusianus | reverse complement strand
GTAACAGAATCATCAATGAAGAATAACACAATTTCCCGCTCGAACAACTGAACCATCGGCCCAAGGAACGGACAGCGGGGATGAAGCTGATACCGAAGCTGGGTTTGATTATGATGGCGGTTTTGTATTAAATGACATTGTACCCATTGTAATCAATAAACGATGATTTAGAGTATTTGATGTGTCTTGATAATGTCACTAAAGAGCTTTATGATAACCCTGACTTGTATATACCACTTCAATCATTTTGCTTGACAAAAAAGCAGGTACACGATCCGTGCGGAACAACGCTTGTCATCCCCGCAGGGACTAGGAGTGGAAAGGAAGTCGTCTACGGCAAAGGAAGAGAATCTCCGATACCCGACCACTTCTTGGAAGAGGAAGACGACGATGATAAACATGCTCCTCATCTATTCAGATATGACACGAAAGCGCGCGATCTAATGAAGAAGTATGGATATGACTTCAAGCTCGGAGAGGGTCTTTGCTTTGGTCGAGGTCCGCGGGTTCCACCTCGAATGGCCTATGTACCAAAAGGAAAACCCAATGATTATTATCGCCACAAAAGAGGTCTAGGTTATGTCTCCTCATCCGATGTCGAATGTTGCTGGCAAGTCATCGATCAAATTGCTAACAAAGCTAGAAACGGATATTCTTCTGACTCTTCGGCTTGGGATTCTGACGCTAGTCTTGGTAAAATGTTTAAAAAGTTGATGTCAAACATGGCTACAGTTGATCCAGCGACAATAGAAGAAGACGATCAGATGCCGACTTGGGAAGATCCTTGGGTTCATCACTTAAGCATGCAGTACGGTGATAGGTTCGAACAAAGAGAACCTCATACCGAAGATCAAGTAGTCCAAGTGAATATGGGAAGTGAGGAAAATCTGAAGCCGATATTCATTAGCGACAGCCTCTTACCCGAAGAGAAAGAAGAGTTAATCTCTCTTATCAGGGAATACATCGATGTGTTCGCCTGGAATTATGAAGACATGCCAGGGCTCGATCCAAACGTAGCAGTGCATCGTCTCAATATTAAGTCGGATGTCAAACCTATCAAACAACAACAAAGACGGTTTCGTCCGCAAATGATGGAGGCGATCGAAGCCGAAGTTAAAAAGCTTGTCGACTTGGGCTTCATTAGGGAAGAGCAATATCCAGAGTGGCTTGCCAATGTTGTCCCGGTTCTTAAGAAGAATGGGAAAATCAGGGTTTGTATCGATTTTAGAGACCTTAACGCTGTCTGCCCAAAAGATGATTTCCCCCTTCCCATCACGGATGTTATTATCGATAATACGTGCGGATTCAAAAGGATGTCTTTCATGGATGGTTTCTCTGGATACAATCAAATAAAAATGCATCCAGATGATGAAAAACACACCGTGTTCCGAATACCCCTTGGCGTTTTCTGCTACACGGTCATGCCCTTCGGGTTAAAGAATGCAGGTGCTACATATCAAAGAGCCATGTCAAAGATTTTTCAGGAGCATCTGCGGAAGACTGTCGAATGCTACGTAGATGATTTGGTCGTGAAAAGTCGTGATAAAAAAGATCACATTAAGGACTTGAAGACCATGTTCGACTTGATGCGAGCCCATCAATTGAAGATGAATCCTACCAAGTCTTTCCTCGGAATGTCTAGTGGTAAATTCCTGGGATTCGTCGTCACCACCAAAGGTATTCACATCGATCCTGATAAAGTAAAGGCGATTAATGAATTGCAACCGTCAAGAAACCTCAAGGAGCTCAGAGGATTGCAAGGACGATTAGCTTATATCCGTCGGTTCATATCGAACCTTTCAGGAAAATGCCAACCGTTCTCTAAGCTCACAAAGAAGGGCGTATCATTCGTGTGGGACGACGCTTGTCAAAAAGCATTCGAGAGTATTAAAGAATATCTCTCAAAACCTCCCGTACTCGTCGCACCGAAATCAGGCAAACCGTTCTTGATTTATATCAAGGCGACGAGCCACTCATTAAGTGCATTGCTTGCACAAGATGATGATAACGGTCATGAGCAGGCGGTGTATTATTTAAGCCGAACCATGGTAGGCGCTGAATCTCGATATCCCATGATCGAGAGAGAATGCCTCGCTTTGGTGTTCGCTATTCAGAAGATGCGGCATTATCTGGTTGGATAGACCATTTATGTTATCTCTAAAGTTAACCCAGTCCGAGTGTTCATGACTCAACCAGCTTCCATGAATTGGCGGTTAGCAAAATGGGCCTTACTCTTGTCCCAATATGATTTATATTTTAAACAACAGAAGTCAGTAAAAGGGCAGGCCATCTGTGATCTCCTGGCAGCTAATCCAACTACGGATACCGCCGAGATATATGATGACCTACCTGATGAAACCCACGAAGTCAACGCAACTTCGCACCAACAAGTATGGCGTTTGTACTTCGAAGGCGCCTCACGAGCAGCTAATATGGCAAGTGCTACTGGATGTTCTAAGGTTACCTCCGGAGTTGGAGTTGTGTTAGTTTCTCCAGGAAAACATGTGATGCCTCGAGCTTACTCATTAATCGAGCCATGCTCGAATAATGTAGCAGAGTATAACGCACTGATTATAGGACTCAATTTCGCTAAGGAGCTGGGGGTTGAGTATCTCGAAGCTTTCGGTGATTCTCAACTAATAGTTAAACAAGTCCAAGGGGAGTATGAAGTCCGAAGTCAGGATTTACTACCATATCATAAGATGGCAGTGGAAATAGCAGAATCATTTGAAGGATTCTTCATCGAGCACGTTCCGCGGTTACAGAACACCTACGCAGATGCGTTAGCAGCTTTAGCTGTATCTCTGGCACAGCCTCCCGGAACAGAGCAGTTTGTTACGGTAAGAACTCACCAACTCCTGGTGCCACTCTACGATGAAGATGACAAAGAAGAAGAGGTGCAAGAGGTGCACGCAACTCAGGCTGAATTCAAACCCCGAGATTGGCGTTTCCCCATCATCGATTACGTCTTGCATGGAATCTTGCCAGAAGATGTGAAGGAAAGAGACTCAATCCGACGAAGAGCACCAAGATTCTACTATAATACGGAGAATCGAACGCTATACCACAGGGGGTATGATGGGTTGCTAGCACGTTGCTTATCAACCAAAGAAGCTAAAGAAGTCCTTAGAGAGGCACATGAAGGAGAGTGCGGTGCACACCAACCTGGCCCCAAGCTTTATGATCGCATCAGAAGAATGGGATATTTTTGGCCTTTCATGATGAGTGATGCAATCACATACGCCCGAAAGTGTCACGCATGTCAAGTACACGCGAATTATATGCACCAACCTCCGGAGCATCTGCATCCTTCGGTAACGTCATGGCTATTTGAGACTTGGGGAATGAACATTGTTGGTCCTATAAATCCCCCGTCAGTCAAAGGCGACCGGTTCATACTGGTAATTACCGATTACTTCTCCAAATGGGCTGAAGCAGTTCCACTCAGAGAAGTTAAAACGAGCAACGTCATTGCATTCATCAAGCACCATATCATCTACAGGCATGGTGTTCCAAGACGAATCATACATGACAACGGTCCTTAATTTGTCAGCAACGCCTTCATAAGGTTCTGCGAAAAGTTTAAAATTTAGGATATCTCATCAACGGCTTACAATCCCACAGCAAATGGATTAGCTGAAGCTTTCAAAAAGACTATCATAAAGCTCTTGTCAAAACTCGTGAAGAATAATAAACGGGATTGGGATGACAAGCTTGGCGCGGCTCTATGGGCCTATCGTATTACGATACGTACACCGACCGGCGCAACCCCATATTCATTAGTATACGGATGTGAAGCCGTCCTCCCTTTGGAAATCCAAATTCCATCTCTTCGGATCGCTCTTGCAACCCAAATGACGACCGAAGAACAACATCAGAAACGCCTCGAAGAACTTGAGATGCTCGATGAAAAGCGCCTGGAAGCTCAACAACATATTGAGTTTTACCAAGCCAGAATTTCTCGAGCCTTCGACAAAAAGGTCCGACAAAGGAGTTTTAAAGAAGGAGATTTGGTCTTAACTGAAAGACGGCCTATGATCCTTAACTCCAAGAAGAAGGACAAATTTGAACCCAAATGGGAAGGGTCATTCGTAGTAGAGACAGTTTACTCGAACGGCGCATATCGCTTAGTCACCAAGGAGGGTGACTGGCTTATGATGCCAATAAATGACAAATTCCTGAAAAGATACTATCCTTAGTATCTTCAGGATAATTGATATATTGGGAAGTTCCCGGAAGAATACCACATACGGTATTCTTAGGGATAACTCAGTCGCTGTAGAAGAGATGAATAAGAAATCCACGTTCGAATTCCGAATGTTCCTTCTTGTCAGATTCTAACTTTCATGAGTTATTTTTGTGAGATGAGATCTAGTCCTTTGATAGGTTAATCTTCCCTCACCAAACCATCCACTGATCAGATCAATTGACGGTGGGTCCACCAAAATCCCAATCTGCCAGTCATTGGTAATTCTCAGACTCAACATGTTAGGTCCTAATCACTTAACATTGAAGTCTTCCTTTGAGTGATAGTACGAGTTAACATTCTCATTGCTGCCTGTATTCCACTCTCTTTGCTTTCAGGTCAAACCTATAAAAGTTAGGACCAAAGCCAAATTCCCCTCTCGATTCCTCCCATGAACGAGAGGTCCACTTCCAGTTCGGACAATCAAATCTATAAAAGTTAGGATTGTTCCCAATCTCACTTAGTCAAACCTACCATATCCAGGGCTAAGACCGAGTCATTCCTTTTCGATAAACAAAAATTTGCCTTTGTTCCTTTTTCCACCAAACCTATAAAAGTTAGGGTAGAAATTAGGCTTCTTTTGATTCAAATGACCAATCCTATAAAAGTTAGGGTCGTTTGAACCTTTCGATTCTCGGAGTGGAGATCCCACTCCTAGTTTCATCCTTTCGGATCCTGGGGGTGGAGATCCCACCTTGAGTTTCCTTTCCAGCTGTAGGTAGAATATAAAATTCTTCCTCTTCAGCACTGGGAGATAGAATATAAAATTTTTCCTCTCTTATTTTCCAGTTTGTCTTTGTTCTCAGAAAAGACATAATTCCCAACTTCCCATCCGGACACTTTGTGCATGGGGAATTTTATCTCAACTCCTAAATAGAGATAAGTCTATGCCTAACACGCATTACCGGTTTAGTCTTTCGCCGATTGAAAAAGACACCAGGGTCTAAACCTGGGGAATTTTATCCCGAAGTCTAGGAAGGGATAAGTCATCGCCTAATACGCGGTGTGGGGTACCTTTTCCCTATAAGAAATGGTGAAGTCTATGTATTCAAAGTCATAGCATTAAGTCTAAGAAAAGCAATTCTCTTAGCACAACGTTACATGTGTGTAGGCTGTCTAAAAATCACAATAGATAGCTGATTCCCCATCAAAACACCGATGATGGAAGTTACAATTTGACGACTTCCAGAAGGCTACAATTTGAAGACTTTTACGTAGA
Organism: Asparagus kiusianus; assembly: GCA_022839385.1. Lineage (NCBI taxonomy): Eukaryota > Viridiplantae > Streptophyta > Magnoliopsida > Asparagales > Asparagaceae > Asparagus > Asparagus kiusianus. Next base: position 7,537 of record BQKN01040619.1, on the reverse strand, counting down.
TCGCTGAAGGTTACAATCTGGCGACCTTCACGACAACTGATGAAAGCTCTAATCAATAGTCTTCACAATCAACATCGGGAGTTACAATCTGACGACTCTCAAAGAGTTAAAGCAAAGATTACAAAATAACGATCTTTGCAATGCTTCGACAGAAAGAGACTACAAATCGACGGTCTCTTCAAATCAAGCTGCGGAAGTCCTCCCCGCATACCAGCACCGCTGCCAAACGCAGCTCCCATCGCTGCCCAACACAGCTCACAATCGCTGCCCAACGCAGCTCATAGCCGCTGCCGAACGCAGCCTCAACGCAGCTCGAACGCAGCTCTTCATCGCTGCCCAACGCAGCTCAAACGCAGCTCATAGCCGCTGCCGAACACAGCCTCAACGCAGCTCGAACGCAGCTCTTCATCGCTGCCCAACGCAGCTCAAACGCAGCTCTTCATCGCTGCCCAACGCAGCTCCAACGATGCCCAACGCAGCTCGTCATCGCTGCTCAAACGCAGTTCTAATCACCGTCGGTACGCAGGTCCAGGCCCAACAACGCACGACTTGCGTTTGACTTGTTCAAACCTGATCAGGCAATCCCGAAACCGCTCTTCACCCACGATCTGGGGAGGTGGTTTGAGTGGGTTGTTACACCCGATTAATAGGGCAACTAAACCCCTATTTAGGCATGGATTATGGGGGCAGTTACACCCCTAATCCCCCTATAAATATCAACAAACTCAACAGAGTTAAGGATCGGATTTTTCTGAGTCACGAAGGGGGATCCGGTCAAGGGGCTTTGGGGATCCTTCTCCTTAACAGTAAAGAAGAGATCCTTGGCTTGTCTAACCAATTACGGTTAAGATCAAACAAACTCATTCAGAGTTCTAAAACTTGCCACGCGAGTTCTCCACAACGTCAAATCGTGAAGAGGAGATCACGTTCCAGTGAAACAAGACGTCGGATCGTCAACGAGAAGCAATCTCGACACGAGCATTCGAGGGAGGCATCTCATCGCCACCGTGAAGAACCCAGTTTTAAACAAAGGAGAGGATTCAGATCAATTCTCTTCTCTTTTGTAATCAGGAAATCCAATTGTAATCGAGAGTTGAGAGAGTTGTAAACATTCTTTTTCTAAGCAGTTAGAGAGAATAAATCAAATACAATTCTTTTACTATTCTTCTTGTTACAAAATTTCCACCAAACAATGTGGAACGGATCTAGACAATCCGCATGCTAGCCCGATTCAAACGGTAATCGGTAAAGGCATATCAAACCCGTTGAGGGCTGGGGGTTTGCCAAAAATCCTGTAAATTTTATCATTGTTGGGTTCAAAGTAAATAAAGAAATATCATGAAAGAAGCAAATGCGGAGTCTCTAGTAATAGATCAAGTCAAAAGCATACAATAAAAAGCTCGTTAGCCCGAAGGCAACTGACGGCTAAGAACATGGGACTCTAAACTAGAAAGCCTGTCTACATAGCTCTGCTCAAGTTTTGCCTACAGACTAGCTCGGACAGAGTCTTCGGAACTGCTTAAGATCTTCGCGGCTTCATTCTTCAGCTTCATCAATCTCTCCTGTGTAGATCCCAGCTTCTCGAGCGTCTGTTCACGAGAACGCTCTAATCCAGCCAGGTCTTCTGCAATAAGAGTAACGGACTCCTCGGCGTGCCTCAAGGCCTCCTTCAATCTAGCCACTTCCTCACGGCCGGAATCCAAAGAGCTGAGTAACTCGGCTCTACCTGTATCCTTCCTCGCCACGGTAGCCATCAGCTGCGCAACAGAATGCTCATGTGATCGAAGCTCGCTGCCGATGGAAGATCTCAGGTCGTGCCACTGTGTCAGCCTATGCTCCATCTGAGAGGACACGAAGGAAGAAGCTCCACCAGCCTTCAACTCTCGGATCTCTGACTCCAGAACAGTAAAATCGGCAGTGAAGGAATCGGCCAACTCTGGATATCCTTCTTCCCTCATCATCATCATGTGGCGAGAAAAGGAACGCCTGAACTGATCAAAACAGTATCCTCTGTGAAGAAGTTTCTCAATCATGCCGTTATAAAAGGCGGAAAAAAAAGCCGAGGTCCGTAAGAAAAATGTCTCTGTCTGGATCGGTATCGACCAAAAGGGCGCGGACACGCTCATATAGAGAGGATCGAGATCCTACAAGCAACAATATAGAAAGTTAGGAGATTATCGAATACGATAAGGAAATTCAAAGGAAAATTCCGAGCATACCAACGCCAACGGAGGTCCCTTCGGGTTGAAGTCCGACAGGCTCTGAGATAACGGCAGGAGTAGTCATGGAGAGTATATCAACCCCTGCAGGCAAATCGGTCGTACCTCTCGGTTGTGGCAGGGAGACACTGCTCTCATGCAAACTATCAGTCCCAGAAACTGTAGTGGCATCAGGCACAACGCCCGGTCCTACAGTTACACTTCTTTATTAGTCAAGTTGGAAATTTAGGCAAATAAGGAGAATCAGGATGATAAGATCATTTGCATACCTGCAAGTCCATCGTCCTCAGGTACACGGGGAAGGTCTGGAGTCATGAGAGTATCAGTCCTGGTGGCTGGTACTGTAATGTTAACCCTTCGTTAGTCAGACAAAAGATCAGACAAAATGAAGGGAATTAGATATATACCTGTGAATGAATCACTCGCAAAGGGTGGTCCCACAGCTCCTCTGGCGGCCTGTTCAGCCAGCATATCAACTAACAGTCCAGCGTCGGGTCCCGAGAAACTCGGTGCAGAGGCACATCGCTGTTCCTCGAAACCTACATCTGCAGAATAATTTAAGTGTTGGACATATGTATAAGAAGATAGAGAAGAAGGGAAAGCTCAGAAATACCTGTAGCAGGAACAGAAGATTCTTTTTCTCCAATATCCACGCTGGGATTCTTCAAATAGTCTGAAAGAAGGCAAAAGCACAAAAAAAGGATCATGAATTCTCTAACTCTTCTAAATACTATTTGAGGAAGGCATCATCGGATGTAGATATACCTGAACATGGAATGGTGTGCTCAAAACTGTTCACCTGCTCAGTATCAATGTTTGCTTCGACATCCAGGGAACCATCACGAATAGCTTCACACATCTGCTCCATGAAGCTATCCATATTATCAGAACCAGTGAATACGGGAGACAATGGAAGTTCGCCCTCTTCAAAGAACCCTGGAACATAAAACATGATTACGAATCCCAGAAGGTAAGTCATCTTAAAGCAATGAAAACGACGAAGTATTACATTCCTCCCTGTCGGCGAAGTCTCCTAAATCCACTCCATAGGAGCGCTGACCAACGTGTGGTTTATGAGCGATCTTTTTCTTTTTTGGAATATCACCCCTCATAGAACCAACGGGTCGTTCGTGCGTGGACTGACCACGTGTATCAACCTGGGTAGGAGCTTGGCCACCAGGCCTGAATCTCGCACGACGGGAAGCGAGCGACTCATGGTCGTCGGATGTCCTACCTGAAATGATAAGGATTATTTCATTAAATGAACCAGATCTGATTGCCAGGTGGTCCACGGATATCGACGTCCCCGTCATAGGCTAAAGACTCACGCAAGTAAGAGACGATAAACGGATCTTGTGTTTATTTTCAAGAAAGTTGTAATTTTTATTTTCGTTATTTGAATTCATTTGTAACGTTTGAAGTTTTAATGAAATCAATGATGAAGGCAACTTTTGACGAAAACAAGAATCTTTGATAAAACATCAATATTTTCTTACATATACTAAAAACTTTACCTACAAAGCATACGTAGAATCTTTGAAAAATCCCTGATTGTGATGAGTCCCCTTGATCTGTAACCTGCTTCAGAATGCATGTGGTGCTGTCATTACTCCTTAAAAGCTCTCTCATGTATGGCTTTAACAAACCATATTGCTTCTTCAATAATCCATCTACTGCATTCAAAGCCCTATTCTTTGCCCTCATACATTTCCTTAAATCCACTATGATCTCATATTCTTTTAGCATGTCTGCTTTCATGTCTTCAGGCTTGAACTTAGGATCTCTCAAAATTTTATCAAGATATTTTCCAACAAGCCAACTTTCTGTGATTACTCTATTCTTGAATGTCCTGCTACATGTATGATAAGAGTGCATGTTATTGATTTTCCAAGCAGTGGAATCATCAGGATCTGGTCCTGTATTTAGTTGCCAATAGCAGAGTGCACAAGTCACATTCAGCCGTCTCTTATCATTCTTGCCATAAACCATGTCATAGTGTTGTTATATGGAGTAATTCAATATAGCTTCTTTTAAAATTTTCCTTGACGTGAACTTCAATCCTACTAATAAGTGAACATTTTTTCATATCAACTTCTTCAATAAAAAAAACATAGTTGACATTTTCTAACTTTTTTGGGAATATTTGGTTGAGAGTTTCCTCCTCATCACTTGCCACTATTGTACCTTCATCATCACTTGCTCTAGAATCTGATTTATATCCACCATCATAGGTTGTCCAACAATCTGGTCATGATTCAGGAAGAACAGTGGTTGATGGCCTTGGAACATTATCTGTATTGTTAACCCTTTAAACAAATTCTCATGAGGTGTTGTTGATGAAGTTGGACAGCCCTAGGTTTAGAGTGAAGCTAGTCATGGGAATAACTTTGATTTTGGGTTTGGGGTAAGCATGGGACCATCAGTGAAGAGGGAATGTGGATTTGAGTTAGTATAGGTAGGGGTATAATGGGTATTTTACCTAAATTCGTTACATTTAACGGTCATTAATAACACCACCTAACACGAGCGACGGATTCGCAAGAAAACTAAAGATTTAAGGGACTAATAAACAAATAATGAGATTTGAGGGATTATTTAGCAATAAAATATGATTTAAGGGACCAATATGCAATTAACCCAAAAGTAAAAATATATAAGGAAAATAAAAGGGTAAATTTCAGTAAACTCTGAATAAATTTGAACGTTTCTCACCCAATAATTTTGAAACTATTACTTTAACGCCTATAAATTTGAATAGAAAAATATAAGTTTTAAAGTTTGATGAGTGTTTTGACATGATTTGATTTGCACTGATACAATATTGATGATTATGTTGATGCAATATTTTGAATTTTGATTATGGTGTTATTGTAAACAAAATATACTTATTTATAATATTTTATGAAAAGAAAATAATTACAAATTTGTCAACAGGAACTTGTCTATTTCAACGTTTCATAGCATTCATAGTTGTTATGCTACGGTTTCAAATTATAGTACATTGATCAGTGAAATGGTTAATGTCAATGTTTATGTCAAGTATAAGTTGGTTAATAATGAAATGTTAATACGTTGATGATATTAATTTATTAGCTCATGCTTGTTTAGATTTTGCACAATATTCTTCTATCGTTCTTTGACTTCTTTATAAGATATTCTATTATGACTTTCTCCTATGAATTTTTTTTAACAATATGCCGTAAAAAATATGTGTAGAATCCATGATCGACAGTTAAAAAAATAATAATAATTATGATATTTCATACTTCATACCTAACAGCTAACAAGTAATAAAATTCATGCATTTCGTGCTAGCTATTTGTGTCCAGGGTGAATCTTCCTTTTAAACAACTAGTATATATATATAACACGTGTTTCACACGTAATGCATACTAAGTAATGATATAAGGCTAAAATATTTGAAGGATATCTAACATTAAACTCGCCATAACTTATTTCAAGAACAATGTAGCCACTCATTCGCCATGAATTTATTAACATTTATATTAGTTTTTGTCTCCGCGAATTTGCATACTTGTATAACTAATTGAGTGATGTTTATTTTTTGTAAATTATAGGTGAAATCGATCATAGATCTGTTCATTTCCTCCAAAGAAAAGCAACAATCTTCTCTCTCAATTATTGTCTGTGAAATTTTATTGAATGCAAGGTATCCTGGTTATTATAATCGAGGGACTGACTTCGCTATCAAAATTCTCACTTCTTCATTTTTTTTTCTTTTGATTCTTTTAATGTTTTCTTTTGTGCATTGGAACATCCATATATAGCATAATTTTATGCAACTCTTAAGATCCAAGTGGAATATTTGTGAAAGTTGATTAATGTTGTGCGCGGCGGAAGCCAAAATCAAACTGATGTGCTTCGAGAGACCAAACTAAACAAACGGCAAGAGAAGGCCAAACAATGCAAAATAACGGCACAAACACAAACAACCAAATTTAACGTGGTTCGGCAAATTGCCTACGTCACGGGGCAAATTTCGGCAGCATAACAATTAATAGTGAGATAATCAGTGCATAATTAATAAAGAGAATTTGACTAGTCAGTAAGAGAAGATACATGAATGCTTTAATTATGGGTTCGATTTCTCACTAATATTCATGTTAAATACATTATTAGTAGGTTCAGAAGGGGAGATGTTATAAATTACTTTGTTAGCTAAGATCTAATTATTATATTATAATAGTTTTTTCATGAAAAAATATTAAGGCACATCCAATTTAAACTAAAAACACAGTAGCACAACAAAAGAATGTGATTAACATTGCTCCTTATTAGACTGCAAAACATTGTGTAAAAATGATGGTGAGTCTTTGAGCCATGTCACAAAATTATTAATGTCCTTAGCTCTTCGAATCAACACGTGAGCCGTTATATTCTCCATGTGACAAAACTACCTGAACATCACATTCCTCGAGTCATTTGCAACATCGCACTGTGTATCATCCACAAAGTGTACAAAAATCAAGTGTTGCTCCCCACATTACGGATATCTCTACTTACCGACTTTTCATATTCTTCGAAAATTATCTTCCCACGTCCAATGTCAAGTGCAAATGTAATAGCTTTCCACGCTGCTTGAAATTCTGCATGCTCAAAATTACCCCGCACCTAAATATTATGATAAGTATATTGCAATAGTTAGTAATATATATTATGATAATTTATATGCTATTTCCGGACTACACCAAGTGGTTAACACTTATATTAGTATTCCTCTCTACAAATTTATTATTTGTCGGATGCACATATCAATATATGTATTAAATTAGATATATATATATTAACATAAGACTAATATGGTTATAATTTAATATATATATATATATATAAGTTCCTATGTTTAGTGCAAGAATCATTATATTGTAATTATTAATAGAATGAATTGAATAAAATTTGAGGAATATGATTAAAATTTATAATATATATGTAGTTTTTAATATTAGTTCTCATGTTTATTGCAAAAACTATAAATATAGTGTAATAAATAGAATGAATTGAATAAATTTTGGGGTATTGTTGGGAATTATCAAAGTTTGGAAGGATAAAAGAGACAATTAAAAATTTTAACATCACAATCCTCTTTTATAAGTAGTATGTATGTATGTATATATATATATATATATATATATATGAGATTAATGGGTATCCTTGTTATAGGAGGAGATTTTTTTTTCCTTGTCGCCTATGTGGCACAATCCCCACAATCCTCATAAAGTAGGCACAAATCCTCACCAACACACACACACTCTCCTACTTTATGAGTATGGTGGGGATTGTGCCACATAGGCGTCAAG
>BQKN01040611.1:0-15920 GCA_022839385.1 Asparagus kiusianus | reverse complement strand
AAGAAGATTAATGGAATCTACAATGGAATCAACTTTTGCTGAAAACAAACTGGCGACCACAGTGGGAGCCAGCGGCCTCGCTGCCGAGGCCGCCGTGTCGCAGCCGATAAGGATTATTGTTACTGAAGAGATCGAATACGAATTCGATCAGGCCAAATTCGAGGAATACTTGTCATCCTCATCCGCAAAATCTTCCTCGTCCCGTAGGTGTAGGAAGATTTCTTCTCCTAAGAAAGCTTACAAGTCCACGACGCCTAAGAAGGCCGCAGATGAAGATTCTTGCCCAATTGTTGCTGAAGAATCTGTCCACAACACTTCTGCTCCAAAAGACTCCGCCCCCATTAAGGAGTCATTGATGGATAGTTCCCCAGTGTTGACGAAGAGAGCTCGTCAAAGACAGCGCCAACGACGTGCTCGACAATTGGCTAAGGCCATGCAACAAACTGACGGGGTCCACTACTATACGGACCTAAAGTCCAGGAATCGAAAGGTGGTTCAATTGCCTCAAAGACAAGATAACCATGTTTCTGCAAAACTTACAAAGGAAGAATGGACCCTAGTCAAAAGGGCTCGTTCAACCCTAAAAGAACGGATTCAACGGCGTAAGGTAAAAGCCGCTCGTGCCCGTGCACTTCGTCAACAAGATCAAAAGAACAAGAAGGAAATGGTGTCTGAAAAAACACCAAAAAATTGTAAAATTTAGGTTCCCAAGACTAAAAATACCCAGAAAGTACAGAACGATACAGTCTGCAACCGCGGCAGCACAAACTGCCGCGGCAACGTTTTCGACCGCGGCAGTCAAGGCTGTCGCGGCAATCTGCTCAACCGCGACAGTTCTGACTGCCGCGGCACTTTAAGTGGCCGTGATGTCCATCGTCGTCACCAGACTGTATCTGTGGTTCCATCTACACCAAATCCTGGTCCTTCTACTGCAACAGCGTCTGCTTCATCACTAGTGAAACCCTGGGTTAGCCCAGATTTGTCCAAATTCAAAGTTACAATGGCGGATCGCCTCGGTCCTTTAGCTGATGATCGAGGCAAAGCCCCAGTTAAAGAAAATCCAAGTCCAGCAAACAAACCCTTGGTAGTTTCTTACACAGGGGGTCGCAAACACCCACCGGTCAGAATTAACCCGGTCCAAGACAAGAGAATACCAGTTCATGATCGTCTAGGACCCGTGAAGACTCCACCCCCGCAAGGGGGTGTATTTAAAAATTTAACCTTGGATCGCCCAGGAGCGACGAATAATCATCCTGCGTATGTTAACAAGGTTCGCAAACCAAAGATAGGTTGCTCAAATCACGGTAGTGAGGAGCTGTACTATCAGAACAGTAAATCAAGAAAAAGGATTGTCCGAGAAGATGAATCGCATTGCGCATGCGAGAGACTCATCAAAGCGGTGTTGACGGAATGCGGTTGTTCACAAACCCCAAAACGAGTTTCCGTATTCCAAAGACTTTCGACAGAAACGTCAAAACCCAAGATGAGACGTTTCAACCAGAGGAAACCTACAAGGCAACAAGATGAATTCCCTGAGGTCACCATTAACATGACCGGCAGAGGAAAACAACCGTTAGTCAATCCGGACCCTGATTTCTCTTCAGAAGGAAGAGTTGAGCAAGGTTTTTCTCAAAGAATGGAACGATTACAACGGAGGGCTAACCGACGCCGAGATTACAAAAGGATGCATGAAGGCTTATCGTCGGAAGAAGAATTATCAGATACCTGTTCTGCTATCGCTTCAGACGGTACTGCGTCCAGTGTTGGCCAAGCAAGAGAATCGTTCGCGATCACGCCAGACCAGTTAGCTCAGATACTGCAAGAAGCGTTGGCCAAACAGCGCGAAGAGATCAGAGCCGAAATCAAAACAGAAATGGAGTTGACAATGCAACAGGTACGAGACTTGCAGATTCAGCAGCATCAACCGGAATCAAGCCAGAAGGCAGAATCCAGTAGACGCAATGCCAAACCTGTACATATAGCTGAGGACGATGACAAAGAAGACGAAACTATCTTTGATGATCCTCCGCCTGATAAGGACAGTTCTGGAAGCGGTCCGGTTAAACCAACTCATCAAGTTTATCTGAAGAAGGTTGAGGAAGAAGACAAGAAAATGCAGGATCTTGAGAGCAAGGTCAATGCACTGATGACGGCTCAGGAAGTGAAGAAAACGGGCATTCCATACCCGTACCCGAGGGAGTGGGATTTGATTCCTTATCCCCCAAAATATAATTTGATTAACTTTACTCCTTTTGATGGCAGGGGTTCACCAACTCAACACTTGATTTATTTCAAGTCACATCTTGGCGCGATATCAGGAAATGAAGCCCTGATGGTTCGGTCATTCGTAGGAACCCTACGCGGGCCTGCCTTCGATTGGTACCGACGCTTGAAACCCGGAAGCATCACCAGCTGGGGAGATATGGAAGAACTGTTTCTCACCAACTTTTTCGACGATGACACAGAAGTTTCCATTGGTTCGTTGTTAGACGAGAAGCAGAAGAACGGGGAGTCGGTCGACGTGTTTGTCAAACGATTCTGGAACAAAGCGGTGAACTGCAGAGATCCACTCACCGAAGAATTCATCCTACAGACATGTCACAACAACTTGTCTTTGGATGTGCTGGAGATAATGGGGGTTGTACCCTCTAAGACCTGGAAGGAATTGAAGGTCAGAGGTGAGCAAGCTGAACGGTTTCTCAAGAGGAGGAATTTGGAGAGAGGTCAGCCACCAAATAATAATCAAAATCAGAAGCAGAACTTCAATTCTCGAGGCAGAGGAAGAGGGTCGGCACCCGCTGTCGATGCGCATCAAACGTCACAGCAGCCGCCACAACCGCAACAGTCGTCGTTCCAACTGGCACCGAATCAGAATCAACAGCCTCAGAAGCAATTTAAACCCTCTGAGCCTAGATTCCCAAAGGAATACTCATTCAAAGACGATGAAGTTCCAGTTATATTCAAGTACCTGCTAGAGAATAACAAGATTAAGCTTCCACCAGTCACAAACTAAGAAGAAGCAACGAAGATTAATGACCCAAAATACTGTGCGTACCACAGAAGGGTCCACCATCCCACTAAGGCGTGTTATGTCTTGAAGGACAAAATACAAACCTTAATTGATGTTGGTATTGTGACACCGAAGCCAAAAGAGAAGAAGGTGGGCGCAAACGCGATCTCCATTAGCTTCGGGTCGGTTCCTTTGTCCTGGTTCCAAGCCGAACCAGTGCCAGAGGTAAAGATGCAAACTATCAATGATGATCCTCATGGACAGCGCCAAAAAGGGTTAATATCACATACAGCCCCTAACGGCGAAATCCTTTGGGTTCATCCGGATTTGCTTGAAGACGAACAATGGACGGCATCCACATCGAAGAAGAAAACGAGAAGTAAAGAAAAGGGAAAGTCCTGTTACGGAGCCTCGGCGATTCCTGAGAAGAACGATGAGGAGATAGCAGCTCTACCACTCTCGGATGAAGAGCAAGAAGTTTTCGCGACGAGGGGTGGAAATGAATACCATTACCAGTATCCTGAAGCTCCTAATCCTAATGGTAAAACTCTAGCAGAACTGGGGGTGGATACGACCCCACCCGTAGCAACCGAGAGACCTCAGAGAGTTGTTAAGCAGAAAGAAAAGGAACCTCAACCCAAAGAAGTTCAAATTCCGAAGCAGTCTCGTTTCAATAAACCAATTGGACGAGACAAACCGGAAAGTTCAAATGCTCCATACCGGTTTGACGTCATGACTCAATTAGCCAATATCCCAGCAAGGATCACACTGTACGAGTTATTGCGCCTTTCAAAAGAAACCAGGATAGCATTGCAAGAAGCCTTGGCTGATTCTGAGGTATTCCTCACTCAGATCAAACCAACTCCTGAAGAGCCAGAGTCGTCGGTGCAACATTGTAATCTGGCAGCCACCAAATTCCCTTGCATCGCTTTCACAAAAGAAGATATGCAAGTCAGGAATTCAAAGCATGATAGGCCGATATATTTCACAGGATATATCGGTTCGAGCACGGTCAACCGGATTCAAGTCGATCCGGGTTCCGCTGTTAGCATCATGCCACTCCGGTTGATGTACCACCTCGGGATTCCCGCCAGCAAGTTAGCCTCAACGGGAACTGTCATTTATGGATTCAACACTAGCGGATCAAGACCGTTAGGAAAAATCCGGGTGAAGTGTCAACTCGGAGATTTGAAGTCTGAAGTCACATGCTATGTGATCGATGCAGAGACTTCCTATAATTTACTGTTGGGTCGTCCATGGATCCACAGTAATCTTATAGTTCCCTCCACTCTCCATCAGTGTTTGAAATATGTCGACACTAATGAGGAGGTTAAGACGGTGGTCGCGGATAAGCAACCATTCAAGGGGTTAGAAAATTATTTTACTGACTCCCTTCTATATGGTGCTGAGTCCGAAACTGAACCATCGGCCCATGGCACAGACAGCGGAGATGAAGCTGATACCGAAGCCGGGCTCGATTATAGTGAAGGTCTTGTATTAAATGACATTGAACCTCTTGTAATCGATCTTGACGGTGATGAATCGTCGGATGAAAGTTGTAATTGGCAACTTGCCGATGAAATAATAAAGAATGATTTAGAGTATTCGCCTTGTCTTAATGATGTAATGCAGGAATTGTATAATAATCCTAATCTACACATGCCAATTCGTTCGTCCTGCACGGCAACGAAATATCTGCAAAATTTAGCCGGGACAACGGTGATCCTACCTGCAAAGACAGGGGGTGAGAAAGAAATAATCTTTGGAAAAGGGAATCCATCCCCAGCCCCTAGTCTTTTCTTGGACAGCGACTCAGATGATGAAAAGCCTGGGTGGCATTTCTCTCGGTATAGTTGGCAAGCTAATGATTACATGGAGAGGCAAGGCTATGACCTCTCGCTTGGTGAAGGTCTTCATTTTGGTCAAGGAGTTAGGGTTCCACCCCGTTCTACTTATGTACCAAAAGGAAAACCGGATAATTATTATAGTCATAATAGAGGTCTGGGTTATAATTCGTCATCTGATGATGAAGATTGCCAACAGATCATTAGCCAATTAATAAATGGAAGCAGGCATTCATCCGATACTTCAATGTGGGACTCTGACACGAGCATCGGAGAGAGATTCAAAGCCTTAATGTCGAACATGGCGACAGTTGATCCTTCTACAACTGAAGAAGACGATCAGTTGCCTATTTGGGAGGACCCATGGATGCATTACATGAATATCCAATATGGCGACCGATTTGAACAAAGAGAACCTCCGACTGAGGATGAAGTGGTCCAAATTAATATGGGTGACGAAACTAATCCGAAACCTATATTTATCAGTGGTGACCTTCCACCGGACGAGAAAGAAGAGTTAATCGCCCTCATTAGAGAGTATATCGACGTTTTTGCTTGGAATTACGAAGATATGCCAGGACTCGATCCGAACGTAGCAATGCACACCCTCAACATAAAATCGGATGTCAAACCTGTCAAACAACAGCAAAGACGGTTTCGTCCGCAAATTATGGAGGCAATAGAAGCTGAAGTCAAGAAATTGATCGACTCAGGTTTTGTCAGAGAAGAACAACATCCTGAATGGTTAGCTAATATTGTTCCAGTTCTCAAGAAGAACGAAAAAATTAGAATCTGTATCGATTTCAGAGATCTGAATGCCGCCTGTCCTAAAGATGACTTCCCCCTACCAATTACGGACGTCATTATTGACAATACTTGCGGATTCGAGAGAATGTCATTTATGGATGGTTTCTCAGGATATAATCAGATCAAGATGCACCCGGATGATGAAAAGCATACAGCATTCAGAACACCCATGGGGGTCTTTTGTTATACCGTTATGCCTTTTGGGTTAAAAAATGCGGGCGCCACGTACCAACGAGCAATGACGAAAATCTTTCAAGAGCATCTTAGGAAGAACGTCGAATGCTATGTTGATGACCTGGTCGTTAAGAGTCGTGATAAAAAAGACCACATTAAAGATCTGAAGACGATGTTTGATCTTATGAGAACTCATCAGTTAAAGATGAACCCGACTAAATCCTTCCTAGGAATGTCGAGCGGTAAATTTCTCGGATTCGTCGTCACCACAAAAGGTATTCATATTGATCCTGACAAAGTGAAGGCGATAAATGAGCTGCAACCCCCGAGAAATCTTAAAGAACTCAGAGGATTGCAGGGTCGATTGGCATATATCCGTCGGTTTATATCAAATCTGTCCGGAAAATGTCAACCATTCTCTAAACTTGCAAAGAAAGGCGTGTCATTCATTTGGGATGAAGCGTGTCAAAAGGCGTTCGAGGATATTAAAGCATATCTAGCGAACCCACCTATTCTCGTTGCACCGAAATCGGGCAGACCGTTTCTGATTTATGTCAAAGCGACGAGCCATTCGTTAAGTGCATTACTTGCACAAGACGACGATAACGGTCACGAGCAAGCAGTATATTACCTGAGTCGCACACTGGTAGGAGCTGAATCTCGTTATCCAATGATCGAGAAGGAATGCCTTGCGTTGGTATTCGCCGTCCAGAAAATGCGACACTATTTAGTTGGGCAGACGATTTATGTTATTTCCAACATAAACCCTGTCCGCGTATTCATGACCCAACCAGCATCCATGAATTGGCGTTTAGCTAGATGGGCTCTACTTTTATCGCAATATGACTTGTACTTTAAACAACAAAAATCGGTTAAAGGACGAGCTATTTGCGATCTTCTGGCGGAAAATCCTACAAAGGATATAGTCGAATTGTATGACGATCTGCCAGATGAAACTCACGAAGTTAATACTACCTCACATCAACAAGTGTGGCAGTTGTACTTCGATGGGGCTTCTCGCGCAACCAATGTGGCAAGCGCACCCGGATGTTCTAAAATCTCCTCAGGAGTGGGGGTCGTTTTAGTTTTCCCAGAAAAGCATGTCTTGCCTAGAGCATATTCGTTGACCGGACCATGTTCTAATAATGTGGCCGAATACAACGCGTTAATAATTGGACTCAATTTTGCCAAAGAGCTGGGGGTCGAATACCTTGAAGCTTTTGGGGATTCTCAACTGGTAGTGAATCAAATACGAGGAGAGTATGAAGTCAGAAGTCCAGACCTGATTCCATACCATCAGGTGGCTATTAAGATGGCAAACTCATTTGAAGGATTTTTCATTGAGTACGTTCCACGTCTCCAAAACGCGTATGCAGACGCATTGGCGGCATTGTCAGTATCATTGGCTCAACCTCCCAAAACAGAACAATTGATTACAGTGAGGACTCACCAGCTTATCGTTCCAATCTACGACTCGGATGTTAAAGAAGCATACTCAACAGCAGTTGAACCCGAAGTTCGAGATTGGCGCTTTCCCATTATCGACTACGTCCTACATGGTATATTGCCTGAAGATGTAAAAGAAAGGGAATCGATTCGGCGAAGAGCACCGAGATTTTACTACAACGCCACAGCACAAATGTTGTATCGACGATCGTACGACGGTCTTCTACTCCGTTGCTTATCCAGCAAAGAAGCGGAACAAGCACTCAAAGAGGCGCATAATGGAATATGTGGTGCGCATCAGCCCGGTCCTAAACTCTGTGATCGACTTAGAAGAATCGGGTATTATTGGCCAACTATGGTAAAAGATGCAGTTGACTACGCACGGCGATGTGAAGCGTGTCAGTTACATGCAAATTATATGCACCAACCTCCCGAGTATTTACACCCATCGGCGACGTCGTGGCCATTCGAAACTTGGGGCATGGATATTGTAGGTCCTATTTTCCCACCTTCGGTTAAAGGGGACCGCTTCATTTTGGCAATCACCGATTACTTCTCGAAATGAGCAGAAGCAGTTCCACTTAGAGAAGTAAAGACAAGTGATGTCATCAAGTTTATCAAACACCATGTTATATATCGGTATGGTGTTCCAAGGCGAATAGTGCATGATAATGGTCCTCAATTCGTCAGCAACGCATTCATCAAGTTCTGCGGTAAATTCGGGATTAAGGACGTTTCATCGACGGCTTATAACCCTACGGCTAATGGATTGGCTGAAGCTTTTAATAAGACTATCATCAAAATTCTGGCAAAATTGGTGAAAACCAATAAACGAGATTGGGACGACAAACTCGGCGAAGCCCTATGGGCTTATCGCACAACCGTCCGTACACCAACCGGAACAACCCCATATGCCTTAACATATGGATGTGAAGCTGTTCTGCCATTGGAAATACAAATTCCTTCTCTCCGCATCGCTCTCGCAACGGGAATGACGACAGAAGAACATCATCAGAAACGTCTCGAAGAGTTAGAGATGTTAGACGAAAAGCGCTTGGAAGCTCAGCAACAGATCGAGTTTTATCAGGCCAGAATTTCTCGGACTTTTGATAAAAGGGTCCGACGACGAAGTTTTAAAGAAGGAGATCTGGTTCTTGCTGTCCGAAGACCTATGATTCTTACTTCCAAGAAGAAAGGAAAATTTGAACCCAAATGGGAAGGACCGTTTGTAATAGAAACAGTCTATTCAAATGGTGCATACCGTCTGGTCACTCAAGATGGCAATAAATTGATGATGCCAATAAATGGAAAGTTCCTGAAGAAGTATTACCCATAATATATTCAGGATAACCTGTGTAAAACGGGAAGTTCTTAGAAAATCCTATACAGGATATTTTAGGATAACCCAGTATCAGTTGATTATTCCTAATGAAAAATGATCATGTGAATAATCCATTCTTAATTATGATAAAAATGATTAAGATCTTCTTACTACTTTTGTTGAGATGAGATTTAATAACAATGAATCTTCCCTCACAAGACACTGTAACGCGATCATGGAAGGGGAACTCGATGATTCGTAACCCCACACCATGGAACCTCCACCAATCAGATTAACCAAAAGATATCGATCTGTCGAATTCTTATGTTTAAAATCAAAGTTAACCACCAAGTAGTTTGTACGAATCAACAAACTCATTGTTATTTGTACCCTATTCCTACTCGTCGTTCGGTCAAACCTTACTACAGTTAGGACCAAAACCAAAATCCCCTCTCGATTCGTTCCATGAACGAGAGGTCCACAAATGGAGTGATCAAACCTTTAAACAGTTAGGATCATCTCAAAACCCCCACTTGGTCAAACCTTCTTACAGTTAGGACCAAAGCCAAAGTCCCCTCTCGATTCGTTCCATGAGCGAGAGGTCCACAAACTGAATAATCAAACCTTATGACAGTTAGGGTTATTCAAACCAATTCAGATTCTCTAAGTGGAGATCCCACCTCGAGTTTCTTTTGCATCAGGAGATAGAATACAAAATTCTTCCTCTCCGATTTCGGGTTTATCTCTACCAACAAACAAGAGACCAGGAGATAGGATATAAAATTCTTCCTCTCCGATTCTGGGTTTATCTCTACCAACAAACAAGAGACGGGGAAATAGAATATAAAATTCTTCCTCTCCATTTCTGGGTTTATCTCTACCAACAAACAAGAGACCAGGAATCGGAATGTGAAATTATTCCTTTTCCCAATTTTGGGTTTTTCTCTACCAACAAACAAGAGACTCTGAACTAGAATATTCAAGTTCTTCCTTCACAAGCCTAGGTTCGTTTTCATACAAAGAGAACGTAATCTATCTACACTTTAAAATCCATGTCATTCACACATGGGGGATGTTATCTCTATCCCTTATTAGAGATAAGACTACATCTAACACATGTAGCCTACACATTCAATGCTGTAGTTTAAAGTCTAAAAGAATTTAAGTCTTTTAGCTCAACGTTATATGTGAAACGGACTTAGATAATTCACATACTAGCCCGATTCAAACGGTAATTGGTAAAGGCATATCAAATCCGTTGATGGCTGAGGATTTGCCAAAAATCCTATAAGTATTATGGTTATTTATCCCAAACAAAAGTGAATAATCATAATAAAATTTCAATGAGCAAGAAAGTTCACTATATTAACCAAAAGAGTTCAAACAAAACAGCGTAAAAAGAAATGTTTTCAAGATTACAATAATTTGTAATGGCGAAGTTCATCTTCTAATTGGGAAAGCTTTGTGGCATAAGCCAGTTCAAGCTCAGGTATCAGATTGGCTTTAAACTTCCTTTCATCGATGCTTTGAATTCTGGCCATCTCTTGTTCCTTGTCAGCGAAAATCTTGTCCTGAAGATTCAACTGTCGGAGTGTATCCACCTCAGCTCGAGTTACCTCCGCTAGATCAGATTCCAAAGTCTCACAAGCATCCCTAGCTTTGGAAAGTTGCTCCTCTAATTGGGCTATCTCTGCTCGACGTGATTCCAAGTCACGATACAGGTCTGCCTTAATTTGCGTCTTCGTGGCAGCGCTCACCCGGAGCTGATTAATGCGAGTTTTCAGCATTTGAAATTCAGATTCAGCGGATTTTTGAGATTCACGCCACGCTTGCAATTTCAGATCCATTTGGGAAGCAATGTACGAGGACGCGCCATTAACACGAAAATTCTGCAACTGTTCGATATGTTGTTTAAAATCGACTAAGTAAGCTTCAATTGAGTCGGATAGTTCAACACATCCGTGTGCTCTGATTCCTGATACATGATGATCGAGAGATTTCTTAAAATGCTCAAAGGAGAAACCTTTAAGGAGAATCCGATCAATCACGATATTTAAGAACAAGGCAAAGCTTTGGACGTCAGCGCAAATGACAGTTGTGTCCGGATCTTCATCCGTTAATAAAGCTTGAATGCGATCAGACAATGATAAAGGAGCTACAAAATGAACAGATGAAAAGAATTTAAGATATACAAGCCTGTGTATAACAGCGAACGGAAGCATATTAAGTTCGTTAGAGAATATCATAATTGAGTTACCTTGGCTTGGCAAGACTACAGCGGGTTCTACAACAACTGCGGCTTGCTCAGAAATGACACTCGGCTGTTGATCAACTACTTCAGATATTGGTTCATCTGAAGCCCCTAATGACTCTGAATCCGGAGCTATAAATCCGTGAGGGACAATTTCTATAAAAGAGAAAGGGATGAATCAGTATTCTACTCTATTAATTTGATTCCGAAATGCATCAAAGATGAGACGTACCAAGTTGAGGTGAAGTTACGGGAGGTTGCTCTTCTACGGTAACCTTTGACCCTCCCGTTTCATGAATAGCCGAGGTCGGATCGGAAGTTATAACGGGTTCAACGTCAACAACATCAGAAGTTGGAGGAACAGTAGGTGGTGGTTCAACTGCAGCTGGAGGGCCTGCCAAAAGTATAAAACCCAAGCCTTCAGGTTGATCACATTCACCAAAGACGGTAGATGCATCAACTTCACTTGTTGGTCCTACGTCTAAAATTCTTATTTCAGTCATAAAAAAAATGATGACGAGAAATACAACCTAATTAAGGGTTTAAGTCCGAGGGTACGTACCTCCTGATGTACCTACTTCAGCTGAATCAACTCGAGTAGTTGGTCCTGCAGTAGCGGAGGGAGCCGGAGCTGACAGTATATCGGAGATTTTCTGGTGTGCCTCATCGGAGATATCAAGATCAAAATCACGTTCATCAAAATCTCCGACACCCATATTATAGGTAAGTTCTGTATCTCTCGGTTCATTGGCAGGCACGTCTGTTAAGCGGAAGGGTCCGTCAATACATATGCAAGGAATATAAGGGAATCAAGACAAACAAAACCAAGATTACCTTCAACAGCGGGTATAAGTTCAGCGGCGCTACTACTCATACTCACCTCCTTTAGTTTGACTAAAAGAAGATACAGCGCACAAGTTAGTAGAAGAGGAACACGTTCCGATTCATCTATTTTCCGAAAATATCCTCCTAATGAAGAAGCACATGTACCTGTCTCGATAGTTGGAGAGGTCGGTGCAACAACCGGAGGAATGGTGGCGTCCACATTGATGGGTCCTTCACTCATTGCTTGGTGTACTTGCTGAGTGAAGCCGGATTCATCAACGTCCATCAAACCTGGAGAAGAGGATTCTGGCATGATTTCCCCTTCTTCTTCTGGCTCAACTACAATAATGAAAAGAATGAATAAAATTCTAACTTCAAAAGATAAGGTGACGAAGAAGAAACGATAGAGAAAGTTTACCTCTCTCATCAACTGGAAGGTTTGGGAGGATTTCCTCTTCGCGTAAAGGAGAAAGCCTACGTTGCCGATGAGCAGCCTTCTTAATCCTCTTTGACGAACGAATATCCCCGAAAGCTTCTAAACTTTCATGACGAAATTTGGACCGCAGCTCAGTTCCTTGAGCAGGGCGAGGTTGAACTTCAGAAGGAGTAGAAGATCGGGATCGTTTTTTGTTAATAAACGGGGCAACGTATTCTTCTTCTTCTGTTTCTTCCTCCCCCTCAGGCCATCTGACGGTCATCTTGTTGGAAGTTGATAAAGGAATATTCTACTCTTTCATTCGAATACCTCCTGAAGGAACACTGGGCGGCTGAGGTGAAGAAGCCCGACGGGTTCGGTGAGCCACAGGAGAAGAAGGAATGTCGGCCTCTCCTCCACCTTGTGTTTCATCCTCCTCACTGGAAGTGTCAAAGTCGTCGCTTCCCTCAGAATCAATTGCTTGTTTTCCTTTGCCGGAAGACGTAGCGGGCTCCTTTCCTTTTCCAGATACAATTCTCCGAACCACAGCTTCAGATTCTAGTTCGGAAATCTTTTTCTTTAGGACAGGAGTGTTGGCAGCTAAAACCCATCGACAATAAAGAAAAGTCAAAAGAATATCGGGTTCAGCGACAGGCAAGCTAAATTGAGCTCCTGTACATCCAGCAACATTCCAAAACCAAGCCCGCACTCCATTAATGAGGCCTCCGCAGTTTATCAACCACTTATTAGAATTCCCAACGTACAGTTGATCATAGCCGAATTATCGCGCAAAACGACAAGGAAAATAAGGCTCAATCCTGCAGAGATTCTTCGATCGGAAAACATTATAACCTGGTCGAATGTTCATAAGCCAATGAAAGCTACCCATGTCGAGAGAAGTCCTGTTGGCCCCAGGTATTTCCTCATCAACGAGTGTGTTATTATATGCGCCAGAAAATCGAGGGAAACATTTGTAGAATTCCCAGCACTTGGCATTCTTGAACTGCCTCACTCGTTCAGCCCACGATCGGGAAGGATATAACCACTTACATCCTTCTAAAAGCTGTAGTAAAGGGATCTCTGGATCAGACACGTCGGGTGCTGACATCATGTCCGACCGATGGAGAACTAGCCACGTCATTAAATATGTGTAGGGTAACTCAACACTTGACAAGGGAATCTTGGTTGAAGGCTCCGCACCCACTTTTGTAAAAGTGTTGGCTAAAATACGCAAACCGCTATGAAGGGCAGCAATCATGGCGGAGAGAAGAGATAACCTACCTCCGACGGCTAATTGTACGGCGGGAAAAAGAACTTCAAGAGGAAGCGCCTCAGAAGATTGATGCGGCACTACACATTTCTTTAGCCATATGGCCAGATAACCAGAAAGAAGAGTCGCAGGCTTCATTCTCTTGGTGGATTGCCATAAGAAAGTACTGAACTTGGTGCCTCTAAGAAAACCGCCCTCAGACGACTCAGTTCTATAAGACTGAGCGTTAATCTTCGTAATCAGACCATTAACTTCAGAAGGAGTCAGAATTGGTGATTCACAGACAGCTTCACCGGTCGAACTCTCGAGATTCTGAAACAAGTAGTCGGCAAACTGTTTCAAACTGACCCGAGCAGCTTTCTTACTCTTTACTTCGATCTTGGCTATCGCTATTTGGTAGTGACAAGTCAATTCCCAAAGAATATCATAAGCAGGAGAGCCAGCCTTCTTCATCGCCATAAGTCGACGATTGTTGGGAAAATATTCTTGATAAGGAGTATTCCCCAATGGCAATCCGGATACCTTCATCATTTCATGGAGTGGAAACCCAAGCTCCCCATACTTGGTAAGAAATGTATTGGTCTCTGGAATATAAGATTCAAATAAAGCAAGAAAGTGATCTACACTTACGGGGAGACCATACATGCTGGCTCGAATCGGAACGTGTAATCCCAAGTTCTTTAACTCTTGATCCCAACGATTGAGTACGTAGTCAGTCATCCTAGCCCACCATCTGTCCTTAAGAGAGTGAACCCATCCATAACACCTGAATCTTGGAATGGGAAGTTCTCGGCCAACCCGAGCAAGTCTATTCTTTACCGTATTGGCCCTGATCATCAGTTCGTTCTGGGGTCCACCATCCGGTCCAAGTATTCCCGGGTGGAGACCATGAATATTATGCCTACTGAGGGAACCAGGAGCGCTAATATCTCTACCAATGAATCCACAATGGATGTGTTCATGGTCTTCTGTCAGATGCCATGTCATTTTTCTCTGAACAGCCAAATTCCTTAACTGCAGAAGTGAGCATTGTCGAGGGAACGGAGGAAGGAATAAAAAAGCACCTTCGTGTTCATTCAACCAGATTTCAGGGCCACGGCAAAGATTGTCTGGATCTTCTATCGAATCTCCGAACAGATAATCAGGCTTCTTTAGTGGTTCGGTAGAATCTCGAATTGGAGTTAAGGGTGAGTCAGTCAACAAAGCACGCAGTGTGCGACGACTTCCTTCACGGATTAATTCTGGAACGCTGTCATCACGATTCTCATTAAACTGGCGAGCTTCTCTAACCAGGAACTCACCGTTAAAAGAGGCATGAAGGGTACCGCTCTGTCCAGGGTCTTCTCTATTAGAGAAGGCTACAGAAGGGAAAGGAACTGCAAGAAGAAAATTTGAAGACAGGTGAATAACAAAGGGGTAACAAGGCCAAAACCCCACGCGAAGTGGTCGCGGCAGTGACTACTGCCGCATGTTGTCGCGGCAGCATACGCTGCCGCGCTCAGCCACGGCAGTACAAGCTGCCGCGGTAACTGAGCAGCACCCCACGATTGCAAAAAATCAAAGGGTTTGAGCCAGATTGGTATTTTGGCCATAGTACATGTCTTAATTTAACAAGATATGTGTTTTAAAGCGTCAATCCTCTCGATGGGGGATGTCAACTCTTCCCGAATGCCTCTCAATGGAGACAAACGAGGCGGTATGTACAAAATCAACGGTTTCAGATGAAGAGAAGTTGAAGAAACTCACCCCCAAAGGAAGGAACAGCAGCCTCAACCTCCTCAGGTGCTGATGCCGTCGATTTCCCCTTCGAACCACGGGTTTTCTTGGGTGACATAGTGAAAACAGCCTGAAAGCAAGGACCAATTAGGGTTTTCGTGGAATCCCAAGCAAAAGAACGAAATCAAACCTTAAAATATGACCCATAGGTACGGTTCTTACCTGAGGTTGAATGAAAACAAGTTTGATCAAAGGAAATTTCGGAATCAAAGAGAACCCAAAACCCTAGATTTCAAAACCCTAGATCCGTTCAAAATGAAAATAGCCCAAGGATGAAGACATGAGGAGAGGAAAAGTCAGAAAAATCTCTTTATAGGGTTTTGAAAGAAGTTTCGAACTCAAAACAGCGGGTAAAATGACCCGAGATGGCCCAAATCGACCTTATAAAACCGACTGGACGAAACGTTGCGCGGCACTACGTGCTGTCGCGCTCAAGCGCGGTACTACGTGCTGTCGCGTTCAAGCGCGGCACTATGTGCTGTCGCGTTCGGAGCGGCAATATTG
Source organism: Asparagus kiusianus (assembly GCA_022839385.1). Lineage (NCBI taxonomy): Eukaryota > Viridiplantae > Streptophyta > Magnoliopsida > Asparagales > Asparagaceae > Asparagus > Asparagus kiusianus. The sequence continues at coordinate 277 of BQKN01040611.1, read as the reverse complement.
ACTGTCGCGGCACTATCGCGCAGGGGCACTGTGCATACATGATGATGCCTGGAGCATTTGAACACATACATCTCTCATGTTTTAATTCAAGACTTCGACAACGGCTACGCGATAAACGCAACACCGGGGAAATCTTAGCTATTCTACAAAGTGCTGAATAGACTAGAAGATGGAGAAGTCAAGAATTAAAGCCATTCACAGACCATTCTACGCAACTTTCTCAACAAAGCACGGAAGAAATTGCAAGAAAAACTTATCATATCCAAAGTGTCCCAGA
>BQKN01040609.1:0-10218 GCA_022839385.1 Asparagus kiusianus | reverse complement strand
AGAGTTGTAATCTTCATTTTTGTTGTGTAAAAGAGTCTTATAAAAAGACTGTTTTCTTTGAATTTATTGTAATCGACCGAAGATATAATAAATTCGACAACAAGATCAACTTTTGACGAAAACAAACTGGCGACCACAGTGGGAGCCAACGGTCTCGCTGCCGAGACCGTCGTGTCGCAGCCGATCATCAAGATCCCAATTGAATCAGCGGTCGAGTATGAGTTCGACCAAACGAAGTTTGAGGAATACTTGTCATCCTCATCTGTAAAGATTTCCTCGCCTCGCAAATGCAGGAAGACTTTATCTTCGTTGAAGCTCTTTAAATGGTCAAATGCTACAAATGAAGACTCTCGTCTGATTGTTGCTGAGAATTCTACTCGCAACATCTCTGCTCACAATGACTCTTCCCCAGTTAAAGAGTCATGGAATCAAATCCCACCGGTACTGACAAAAAGGACTCGCCAGAGACAACGTCAGCGCCGCGCTCGCCAAATAGCTAAAGCCTTGGAACAAACCGACGGAGTTCGTTATCATGCGGACTTAGAGTCGAGGAGGCATCGAGTGAGTCAGTTGTTTCAACAAGCAATCACTCATGTCTCTACTAAACCAACGATGGATGAATGGACTCTTGTCGAAAGGGCTCGCTCAACCTCAAAGAACGCATACAAAAGCGTCGTGCAAAGGTTGCTCATACCCGTGCTCTTTTACAACAAAGGATTAAAGGGAAGAAAGAAACGGTAACCAAAGAACCACCAAAACTCTGCAAAGTTTGGATCCCAAAGCCAGGAGTTGTACAAAACCAACATTCGGAGCCCGTGAAGATTCCATACCCACAAGGGGGTGGTTCTAAATGTGTGACTCTTGACATAACCTTGGATCGCTCAAGGACAGTGATAAATCGTCCCGAGAATGCCACAAGGTTTTACACCCTCAGAAGGAGATGTGTTCACTAAAAAGTACTGTCATACCTGAGAGATCATACCAACGGATGATAGGATTTTCCGACAATCATACCGACGAATTGTACTATCAAGCTGGGGGTATGAACAAAACACGAAAGAGAACTGTCCAGGAAATAAACTCTCATTGTCCCTGTACACGACTCATTAGAGCCGAAATGTCAAAACCCAAGCTGAGATATTTCCACAAGAAGCTTGCTCAAGAGGATGAATTCTCTGAAGCCGCTATCAACATGGTTGATAAAAGAAAGCATGAAGGGATATCCTCGGAAGATGAACTTTTAGACACTTGTTCAGCCATCGCTTCAGATGATACGATGTCTAGCGCAGGACAAGCCAGAGAAGTGTTCATGATCACCACTGATCAGTTCACTCAAATACTTCAAGAAGCTCTAGCCAAACAGCGTGAAGAAATTAGAGTTGAACTGAAGACAGAGATGGAGTTGGCTATCCAACAAATGAAAGAGTTGTTAGCTCAACAGCCTCAAAATCCTGAGTCCAGCCAACGAGCTGAATCCAGCTGCCACGTTCAGAATGTCATAGACGACAGTGATCCAGAAGTGGATGAAGTCATCTTGGCTGATACACCTCCCAATAGCAATAACGCTGGGGGTGGTTTAACGGATTCTTCCAGCAATGACATTGGGGGTGGTTCGGTGGCGTCTCTTACAGGGGGTGATCAAACTCATTCTCCTCAATGTCCTTCGAATGAAGATGATGATGAGAGAATGAAAGAGCTTAAAAACAAAGTCAATACTTTGATGACGGCTCAAGAGGTGAAGAAGACGGGTATTCCATGTCCTTATCCAAGAGAATGGGATTCAATTCCATACCCGATAAAATTCCATCTGATCAACTTCACACCGTTTGAAGGAAAGAGCTCGCCTATTCAGCACTTGATTTATTTCAAGTCACATTTGGGCATGATATCTGGAAACAAGGCTTTAATGGTCCGGTCATTCGTTGGCACCCTTCGTGGACCCGCCTTCGATTGGTATCGACGCCTCAAACCAGGGAGCATCAACTGCTGGGATGACATGGAAAGTTTGTTCCTCAGCAACTTCTTCGATGATGATACCGAAGTGTCAATCGGAACCCTTTTGGATGAAAAGCAAAATGACAGAGAGTCGATCGATAGTTTTATCAAACGCTTCCGTAACAAGGCAATGAATTGCAGAGATCCTGTCACAGAGGAATTCATCTTGCAGACATGCCACAACAATCTTTTCATCGATGTCCTGGAAGTCCTGGGGGTCGTACCATCCAAAACTTGGAAGGATTTGAAAATACACGGTGAACAAGCTGAACATTTTCTTAAAAGGAAGAAAACTGAGAAGAGCCAACTGCCGACGTCTGCAATCACTGGGAATACGACTCTCGACACGAGGTTCCAAAAGGAGTATTCCTTCGAAGATGATGAAGCTCCAACCATTTTGAAATACCTCCTGGCCAACGACAAAATCGAGCTGCCACCTATTAAAGATCAAGAGGGTGCTAAGATGGTTGCGGATCCAAACTACTGCGCATACCACAGAAGGGTTCTTCATCCCACTAATATTTGCTTCGGACTCAAAAATAAGATTCAAGCCTTAATTGACTCCGGCGTCATAACGGCAAAACAAGCCAAATGAGGACGCATCTAACTCCATTGGGTACACGAGTATAAACTGTTTCCCCTCACTCCAAAGAGTATACGAGTATAAACTGCTTCTCGATCATCCGATTAAATACAACCCGGCCTCACAAAGGAAGCTGGGGGTGGATGATTTATGTAACGGGAAGTTCCTAGAGAATCTTATATTCTTAAGGATAACCCGAACATGCAACTAATGATAACGTATTTCTCGTTATACCCAGTTTTGCAAAGAAAGCTGGGGGTCGATAATTCATGTAACGGGAAGTTCCCGGAAGGATGTTAAACATAATATTCTTAGGGATAACCCGATAAACGTTAAAACACTATCTCTGTGTTTTTAGAATATTCTTTCATTGAGATGAGATTCAATGACTTCATCAAGTCGATCTTCCCTCACAAAAAATCTAAAATCATTCATCTGTTGCTCAATTGGTTTCAATCGTCGGGATCAATTTTGCCAATTCCCACTGTGACTTTCCAAATACTTTGTCATTGAAATTACGAAGTGCTTGACGATTCACAGTCCCTCACTATAAAATCCCTCACCGATCAAATCAACCGACGATGGGTCCACCAAAATACTTTATGGTTAAATCCACCTAGACTCCTCTCTTGGTCAAACCTTTAAACAGTTAGGACCACAACCAAAATCCCCTCTCGATTCGTTCCATGAACGAGAGGTCCACCAATTGAACGATCAAACCTTTAAACAGTTAGGATCGTCTCAAACCATCACATGGTCAAACCTTTAAACAGTTAGGACCAGAACCAAAATCCCCTCTCGATTCGTTCCATGAACGAGAGGTCCGCAAATTGAGTGATCAAACCTTTAAACAGTTAGGATCATCTCAAAACCCCCACTTGGTCAAACCTTCCTACAATTAGGACCACAAAGCCAAAATCCCCTCTCAATTCGTTCCATGAACGAGAGGTCCGCAAATTGAATGATCAAACCTTTAAACAGTTAGGATCATCTCAACCCCCACTTGGTCAAACCTTACTACAGTTAGGACCACAACCAAATTTCCTTTCGATTCATTTTGTGAACGAAAGGTCAACTTTTGAATTGGATAATCAAACCTTATGACAGTTAGGATTATTCAAACCAATCCAGATTCTCTAAGTGGAGATCCCACTTCGAGTTTCCTTTGCACCAGGAGATAGAATATAAAATTCTTCCTCTCCAATTCTGGGTTTATCTCTACCAACAAACAAGAGACCAGGAGATAGAATATAAAATTCTTCCTCTCCGATTCCGGGTTCATCTCTACCAACAAAAAAAGAGACCTGAATACTCCAATAGGTACATGAGTCTAAACTGTTTCCCTATCCTCAACAGGAAGTTTCTGGAGAATATTACTCAGAATATTCTTAAGGATAACCTGACAACCTGTGTTCTTATAAAGACTGATACAATTTGATGACAAAAGCTGAATTCACAAGTACAAATTCCAGCTTCGAATCAAGATCTCGACAACGGTCAAGCGATAAACGCGATACCGTGAGAATATTAGCTATTCTACAAAGAACTGAATAGACTAAAGACAGAAGAGATCAAGAGTTGAAGCCATTTACACGATCTACTCAACCAAACATTGAAGGGATCGTAAGTAAAATCTATCTTATCCAAAGTATCCCAGAACTCCTCTATAAAAGAAGGAGTCTGGAATACTTTGGAGGGGGTATCTGTAGGGGTCAAAAAATGCTAAAAGATATCCAAACTCAGCTCTGGAAGAAGACATCCAAAATACCAAAAAGAACACAAGTTTGGGTTGTCTCGCCAGCGAGACAGTCTTTACTGTCTCGCCAGGCGAGACAGAACTTTACTGTCTCGCCCAGACGAGACAAACTTTACTGTCTCGCGCACGAGACAGTTCTCAGAGGCTCAAAACTACTTTGCATAACCGCCAATACGTGGCCACTAACTGTTCAAGAACGTGGGGAACGTCATGGGCGAGAACCACGTGAATAACTGCCAAAATAACGGAGTTTGAAACGTGGGGAGACAGTTACAGCGAAAACTGCCAGGAGTATTCATCTTGCGCGACAGTATTTTACTGTCTCGCCGGGCGAGACAGTAAATTTACTGTCTCGCTGGGCGAGACAGCAAACACTGTCTCGCTGGGCGAGACAGCAAAGACTGTCTCGACCAGCGAGACAGTAAATACTGTCTCAGAAGATAGTTTTGTCTCAGGGCTATAAATACCCCCCGAGATCATTTCCAGAAGGAGGTTGGCACAAGGACGATCCAAGGCTGACCAGAGAGCATTCCAGACCAGAAAGAGCAGAGATTTCAGTTCCTGGAGTGATTCCTTGACATTCGAGCTTAGACTCGATTTCAAGAAGAACGACTATCTTACTTCGATAAGATATCGTTTCCAATTCTCACTTCGATAACGAAGGAAGAATCATAAGCCCCTCACGATTCAATCAGAATCTGTGATTCGGTGGTCAACGAGCTAAAGCGCTCCCGGCACAGGCAAAGATCCCACAAAAGCAGTGATCCAAACAACGATCCTGCGTTTATTTTCTCAAGAGTTGTAATCTTCATTTTTGTTGTGTAAAAGAGTCTTATAAAAAGGCTGTTTTCTTTGAATTTATTGTAATCGACCGAAGATATAATAAATTTGACAACAAGATCAACTTTTGACGAAAACAGTTGCGATCTAACGCTTGCTGAGTATTGCAACCGTTGTTTTATTCCTCGCCCTGTTAACTTACACAACTACATTTGAACATTTCATGGTTTTTGAATTTTATCAGGTCTCCAGCTGCAAAGAAATCAGGTTGTGAACAGAGTAAGCACACACGTGAGCAAGGAGTGAGTGAATGCGGTGTTCACAACATAATTAAACATCATAAATCATTGAACATCGCTGGCATATGATTTTGGGAATATAATATGAATGTATCAGTGATTAGGCACTGCACTCTTCTCCTTTTTGTTCTGCATACTGACGAAATCTATATATATCCATCAACTATTACCGTACGAAGCACGTGGCATCGAATATTTGGGCTCTATATCCTGTCGTCTTCTCTCTTTAGGGCGCGTTTGGTTCATGATTTTTTCATGGAAAGGAAAGGGGAAAGCTGCCATATTGTCAGCAATATGACATCTTTCTTCCCAAAACGCCTCTTAGAGGCTGTTTGATTGACTTTTTTTTGTTTGGGTTTTCTGCCAAAACTGACAAAAGCTGTCAATTTTGACAGCTTTTTTGGGGCGTTTTTGCAAGTAAAGCTGCCGGGAAACAAGGGCAAAAAATGACAACCAAACAGCCTCTTAAAGAAACGTTTTGGCGAAAAAGCTGTCATATTGCTGACAATACGGCAGCTTTCCTCCCCCTTTTTCATGAAAAAAATTTGAACCAAACGCGCCCTTAGTAACGGCTTTCTAGAATTCACTGCAGCGCTTCTGCTCTAAAAATGATTTTATTGTCTAAGAGGTTGATAGTGTACCCCATAAGAACTCAAATAATATTGAGAGACCAACGACGAAGACTTTGCACGCTGAACGTTACAGAGGACGCATTTCGGATTCCTCCAGACATCACATCGAAGGGGAGAAAATTAGCAAACAACCAAGCTAATTGTCATGATATTGAAAGTAAACATCCTGATTACTTTATATAAAATCATCCAACTGATCATCTGACGTGTATTTTGGGAGAATAGTTAAGCATTTGAGGCAGATAATTCTGCAGCGAACCATTGAACTCTAGGGCTTGGAGACTCAATTTTATACCTAAAAATTTGCAATATGGAAGCCTAGCTAGGGTTTTTTTAATCTCTCCTTCCCGAATCGAATCTCCTGTTAAGGAGCAAATAATTTTCGCAAGAAATTACAGCTATTAAACTAAAACATAATAAGTGTGATTACAGCGATTTAACTGAAGAAACATAACTGTGATTGCAATGAAAGAGGAAGTCGAGACGAGAGAGAAGAAAATGAGACCTTTTGAGAGTCGTGAGATTTTCGTAGATCAAGCCCTTTGCCGCTCTATCCCGAAATGAAAGCCTTTTTGAGACTGTGATATGTGGGCCGATTTGTTGCCCAAATAACACACAGTAGGATCCGCTAGTTTTTAGGCCGAGTCATGGAGATTCAGTCTTTTCTGCCCTCTCTCGAAATGAAGCCGTCTTCCTTCACGCTGAAGGGATTGGTGGCCCGATTCACAGCCCATGTAAATAGGTCGTAGCCCAAGTTCAAATGAGATGTCTGGCTCCAAGGCCCAGTTGGGGTAAAGCTGGGCTAGTTTTTGAAACCGTTTTTTTGTGAAAGTCGGAAACGGAATCCATTAAAATTCCATGAAAGGAATGTGAGACAGAATCAAGGGTTAGAACAAGGGATTGGGACGCTGGGATCCTCTACTAATGAGGAGGTTCCTAATATCTTCTAATGTGATCTTGACATTTGATTTATCAATCAAAGATCAAGATCTCCTCATGAGCAAAACTAAGGGGAGGATAAGGATAAAATCTTGGTATTTGATTGATAAATCAAAGGCTAAGATCTCTTTATCAGAAGATATTAGGAACACTATGTATTAATAGAGGATCCCAATATTAGAACGAGCTGCACCTAAAAATCTGGGTTCCTCCCGGAATAGAAAATATCTAAAATTTAGTTTTAGAACAATCTACAATCACGAGCTTCAAGTACAAACTTCGGACTAACTAAACAGCATGATTATCAACATTCTCATTCCGCATCACATGAACGCTGATTACACGGCGAAACCTTAATGCATGCATGGAGAGAGATATGAAAGTTGTTTATTGAATAGTTGCAGGAATAATATGGATTAAAACAAACATTTCGTCACCAACGGCGGCATGATTTACAACCGAAAAATCCGAAAAACACATACCAACACCAATCTTACGGCCAGCTAGAAAGCAGCCGATCAACACACATCTTATTTATTATTAGCGAAATCTCGCAAATATTCAGAGTACCACACATACAAGTTTCACGAATGCATACAAGTTTCACGAATGCAAAATCCTTCTCCCATCTCCCCACATTATTAAGAACATATGAATTACAGAAGTCCACATGCGTGTCATTAGGAATTCCGCATCTCTTTAACAGTCCCCTCGAGCGAATTGAGAGTGATTATCATCAATTAGTGCTTGACTGGATCTTTGATGATGGTCACTGGGCACGGTGCATTTGTCAAGACGTAGCTAGTCACGCTGCCCAGCAGGATCCTGCTCCGAAAATAGATAAGAGAGTTAAAATCATGGTGGTGTCCGTATAACAATTTCCCTAAAACACAAATTCCATGATTCAGACAATATATCATCGTTCAAAAAAGAAGTACAGACAAGTGAAAGAGCAGCCCCCCTCACGGTTTAACTTTAGCATAACCACATGCATAGCTATTACAGCTTCATACCATTGAACATAATGTCATAAAGAACACGGCCACAACAATGTTGAACACTAGGCTTAACCAACAATATGATGAATGATGATCACGTTGAAAGTTAACTAGCGGGAGTTGTTATCTAAAATATCAGCAACCCACCTCGTGTGCTTATGAACGGACAATTGAGCTTCATGCTTTTGAAAACCAATCATGTGGTGGGTTTGAGAGGCATGTCGTTTTTGGCTTGGCTATCTGTCATATTTCGCATGCCGTTCATGTGCGCAAGTATATTAACAAATCTTCGCAAATGCCTAGGCAACACCGAGGGAGGTGGGGGTGTCAATAGTTTGTGTTACTCAATTTGGGGGATGAATGGATGATTATGCCAAACAAAGTTGTCAGTTGCTATACAACTTCTACAACTTCCTAACATATGTTTACGAACCTTACTTGTAGGGAGCTTACTCCACGGGTAAAGAAGTTCACTCCATCATTTTCCAATGTTTTCATTTGTTATCCAGATGCCTGAGCTAATGAAGAGCAAGGCAAGGTGCCCCACTCATACTAAAAAGCTTCGATAAGCCAATTATTCTGACTACAAACTTTGAACAAGCGATACCACTGTATACCTTGAACTTATATATAGCTATAGCCACTAGGTGAGTTATTTGTGAGAACGAAACATGGAGAAACTTGAGGCTCAACATAGCGGGTGTCTCGATGCAAACTGATTTATGACGCAACTACGTCACACACAAGTTCAACACGATACTAATTTGTGCCCGTATGGATTCACAAGACGGAGTAAGTTTCGGTCCCCGTTTACGAGACGAGCAGACACAACCCAGAAAGCAACTATTTAAGCTGTAGTCTCTCAGGGAGTGAAGGGCACTAATTAATCGGGGAAGACCACTTCAGTGCTAATACAGACCACTTCGGCTTTAGTTTGATAGAAACAGCTATCTTCATACACAACCAACTTAGACGTAATCACTTCTTAAACATCTCTGGCAAAATTCTCATTGAACCCTTCCGAGTAGCCTCTAATTTCAAGTCCATAAGAGCAGCTCCAACCATTCCCTATATCTCCATTTTGGAGCCGCATCGTGCTCCAATCGAACTGCATATTTTGCAGTTAGCTGCAAAATCTTTTCTTGAGGCTGCAAATTTGGAGATTTCTCTCCAAATTTGCAGCCAACTCTATACTACTATTCCCCCCAAAAAATACCAAAGTTAACCCTCAATCTCTTTAACAACATTTCATTATTCCAATTGTATCCCGTTATTATTTTTTATAGTTACTTAAAATCTGTATATATATATTAATATATTAAATATTTTTTAATGAAAATAATATCAATGGAAATGTCTCGTCGATACCTTCAAAATGAGACTAATATCGAAATATAAAATTACAAAACAAGTAATTAGAAATGATAATACATTGGAGCTTAAACTGAAATAAAACACATTAACTTAGAATTACATCGAAACTTTAATAATATTATTACTAATATTATTTATATTATATAACTTATATTTTTTTATTATTTTTATATATTCAAAGTGAGAGTAATATTAAATAATTTTAATTGAAATATAAAATTCCAAGAATTAAAGAAAATTAATTCTATTTCTTATTATCAATTCATTAAAGAAAATTAATTTTATTTAAATATATGATTACATTATATATATTTAAAATAAGTAAAAGAATTAAAAAATTGAGAGAAATTGAAATGGAGTTGGAAATAGAGGAGTGTGGTTGGAGTTACATAACTCTATTTTAGCATATTCTAAGAATATGCCAAAGTTTGGGATGCAAAATAGAGCCCCACGTTGGAGTTGCTCTTAAGAGCAGCTCCAACCGGGCTGTATTTCTCCAAAATGCAGCCCGGTTAAGCTCCAACCGGACTCTAATTTTTGGAGTCCGGCTGCAAAATCGGATGATGGGCTGCATATTTGGAGTTTTATCCTCCAAATATGCAACCCCTCCATTTCACTATTCCCCCTCATAAAATTTCCATTTTACCCTTCTAACTAACTAATTATTTATAGATATTTAATTTAAAATCAATATAAGTTTATTCTACTAATTATTTTTAAATAAAAGTTTTACAGTTGGAAATGTTTTGTCAGATACCTTCAAAATGAGACTAATATTGAATAATACTAATACCGCTGAATGTAATATATAAAACTTCATCCTTCGGAGTAGTTATGAAGGTTGTTCCAAATATTATGCTAT
>BQKN01040592.1:0-18802 GCA_022839385.1 Asparagus kiusianus | reverse complement strand
AAGTCATATGGGTACAATGGGTTTATTAATGTTTAGAAAAGTGGATGAGTTTTTAAATAAGTGGGGGTAAAACTTTGGGTTAAAAGAGGATTTTCCCTAAAAACAAACCATAAATTTAGAAGTACATAGCTACAATATGTGAACAATTACATATCCGTACAAGTGCAATTATGAAATAAAAAACATAATTAAATATGAGAAATTACATTGTTCATACAAGCACAATTATGAAATATGCGAAAACAATAAAACTACAAGCCAATTTCTGTGGTGTTGCCATCTTTATATTTTGCACAATAATCAACCCACATTGCCCATGCAATTTGATCCCTAAGGTCATTCCATTCATTTCTTGCATCACGCTCCTCTCTTTGTGTCCTAGATTGAGTGAAGTCAACTACGTTTGAATCATCTTCGTTTGTCACGTCCTCATTCTCCTCATCAATTAGTACATTCTCATTCAAGATGTCATCTTCTGGATCTTCAATTGCAATAAGATTATGTAATATTGTACATGCTAAGACGATGTCCACTTGTGTGGGGAATGGGTAATTAGGCTTCGCCGAAAGAATTTTTAACTGATTCTTCAATGTGCCAAAGGTTGATTCAATTTTAGACCGTAAAGAAGAGTGTCTTAAATTGAATAACTCCCTACTATTTCTGGGTGTCCTACCAATTTGTTCCTTTAAGTGATAACGAACGCCACGGTATGGAGAGATGAAGCCATGCATGGTAGTGTATCCAGCATCACAAAGATAATATTTGCCTACATTATAAAAGGAAAATTCGTGATCAGTTTGATCATATTATTTAATTTACTATTTATTAAATGGGGTGGAAGAATACCATCATATACTCTCAATCCGTACGGTTGTGGTCTAGACAACGCGTCTTACAAAATCCTGTAGTCATTCGCCGCACCTTCCCACCCAGCTAGGACATATGTAAAAAGTTTATTTGGAGTGCATGCAGCTAAAACATTTTTCGTTACACCTTTACGCCCTCTAAACCGTGCAACTAGATTAGAGGGTAACATTGCATCAATATGTGTTCTATCTATCATACCAATGCAATCCTATCAAAACTCGACAATGATTGAAATTATTAGTATCTCATATCATTAAATTATGAAAATCACTAATGTACGCAAAAATTTATTTCTCTCTTACCTTGAAGTAAGGAAAATAGTTTGGATTGTTGACAATCTCCGGTGGAATCACATTAGGTGCTTGCTTCATGTATCGATCACGAAGACCGTTCATAGCTTGTAGGATCTTATTAAAGTACCTACTAACCGTTTCACCCGATCTTATGAATTCGGTCCTTATTACTCTGTTTTTTATTTTATGATCCACTATGCTAAGAAACATAGCGAGTTGTTCTTCAACTTGAAGATGTTTTGTGTCCTTTAGAAAACCGTGATTTAGCATAACATCCGCAAGTTTGAAAAAAGCTTTAGGCCTCATTCTAATATAAGACCTACAACTACCACTATATCCTTCAAAGATGTGCTTGAAGTGGGCATTTCTACAATAAATTTTCCTCATCTTGTCCTCTCTTGGAGCATAACAAATGGATTTGCGCCTAGCACGAATTCTCAATAAACAAATTATTATTGTAACCATGGAAGATATAGTCGTATTAGCACACATCCTCTTTATTTGTTCTTCATCTACACCATCCATCTATATTCGTTACAAAGAAAAAAATAGTTTAAGATGTTTACGTAACAATAAACAACGAATAAAAAATAATCAACTAACTTATCAACAAAACCCTTTTATACACCCAACAACAAGAAATCTAGAACAAGAAAAAGAAATATACTAAGGGAATGGTTTCTTATTTTTATTTGCAAACTAAGAGCATATTGATGAGTTTATTTCTAGAATATATATATTAAACTGTTATGCTGAAAGTTCAGATACTTCAGAGCAGTTATATCTACTACATCTACTCAACCTTAACCTGTGAGTTTTTCTAAGACCAACATAACCGGAATCATCCACCTGTGCATAATGTCCATGACATTGGTATTTGGTCTCGTTAGATGCACAAATGCGCATGTTAAAGAGCGTTTCTGTTGGTTTGTATCCATCTAAAACAGAAATAGCTCTCGAAGTTTAGCCTATTGTTTAAGTTGTTTGGTTTAGCAGTGCTTGAGGCAAGGTAATTTTGATACTGATAGCAATTTCTTCCCATATGGAAGTTCTAATGTGTTAACAACATAAAGTGTGCACATTTCAAATTTATATGTCCTCTTATTAGTTCTGAACAAAGAGGATTTGATCTAAATCCTGCCAGTATATTCAGCAATATGAGCTCACTCTAATTGAATGGCTAATTGGTAGGGTGCAGATTTGCAGCTGAAGAAATTCCTAAGAATAAAAGATTCTACTCAACATTTTATTATGATCTATGGACTACTAGTACCATGTGAATAAGTTCTACAAAAACAAGTCATAATCAGGAAACAGCTTACTTGAATTGCAGCTTTTGGGAAGGCAATTCTTCATACTATTGGATATATATATTCAAGACAGGCTTCTGGAGCGCTTGGAAAGAAAATTATTTTGATGGGTGTCCACTTTATAGCTGAGTTGGTTCGTGATAAAGGTCACTTTGTTAAATCCCAAGTAAGAGCATCTCCAAGGGTTCCCTTGGATGTCCCTTAATTTAGGGGGTACTATTGGGGAAGGGATTGGTTCTTCTCCAATGGTTCCCTTAAAACCCCCCTACCCCTTAATTAATTATATTTAGTTTTTTAATTTTATGAATTAAGATTTAATTAAATATGTAGTTTATTTATAAATGAATAAATAATTAAATATTAATAACTAAAAATAATTAATTAATTAATTAATCTAAATTAAGAAATTACTTTATATAATCATTAAATTAATTAATTAAATTAAAATTTAACAAATAATTAATTTAGATAATAATTAATTTATATAAATCGTGTTAAAAGTTAAATATTATTTTAAATTTAAATTCATATTATTTTAATATTAATTTTATTTAACAATAATATCTTAACGGTCATATTTCAACGGTCATATTCTAACGGTCATATTTCAACGGTCATATTTTAACGGTCGTATTTCAACGGTCGTTTTTTAATTAAATGTGGTCACTCCTTCTATAAATAGCACTACAAGTGTCCTTCATTTTCACTAAATTCAAATTCATTCATTTTTTTTAACTCACTCTTCAATATTATTTATGGCTAGTAATTTGTTACGTGCCTTGCTACAAGAGGAAGAGGATGACGACGATGATGATTATGCGACCTTATTAGCAATCGCATCTTTGGAAGAACACCACTCCAGCGAAGGTCAAAGTTCTCGTCGTCGTGGTTCTATTCCAGGGCACGCTATAATTCAACGCAATAGAGCTGAAGGTCACGAGAGGCTTTTTCATGATTATTTTAGTGAATCTCCTGTGTATCCAGCAAAACTATTTCGAAGGAGGTTTCGTATGCATCGCCCACTATTTTTGCGTATTTTATCCGCAGTGGAAACACATGATTCCTACTTTGTCCAGAAACGGGATGCTGCTGGGAAAATTGGTTTATCCTCACTACAGAAAGTAACTGCTGCTATGAGGATGCTTGCTTATGGAGTATCAGCAGATTCTGTGGATGATTACGTGCGGATTGGAGAAAGCACCGCTATAGAGAGTCTCGGCAGGTTTACCAAAGCAATTGTTGCAATTTTCGGTGATGAGTATCTAAGGTCACCAACTGACGAGGACACTGCAAGATTGCTTGCAATTGGCAAACAACGTGGATTTCCTGGGATGTTAGGAAGCATTGACTGCATGCATTGGAGATGGAAGAATTGTCCGGCTGCGTATCATGGTATGTATACTGGTCACAACCACACTCCTACAATAATTTTAGAAGCTGTTGCTTCCTATGATCTTTGGATTTGGCATGCTTATTTTGGTTTACCGGGAGCTCTTAATGACATTAATGTGTTAGAACGGTCTTCCGTTTTTTCTCAACTTGCTGAAGGGCATGGTCCGACTGTTAATTATACAGTCAATGGTCATGAATACACGATGGGATACTACCTTGCTGATGGTATATATCCGTCATGGGCAACATTTGTTAAAACAATTTCTTTACCACAAGGAAATAAAAGAAAACATTTTGCTACACTTCAAGAGTCGGCAAGAAAGGATGTAGAGCGAGCATTCGGGGTACTCCAATCACGCTTTGCAATTGTGCGTGGACCAGCTCGCTCTTGGGATGAGAAAATATTGAAAAATATTATGCAAGCATGCATAATAATGCATAACATGATTGTTGAAGATGAAAGAAATGATGATTATATCGACTTCACGTACGATGCTGCTGAAGAAGCCCCAACTATATCAGTGTCTCACGAACGTACAATAGATTTGTGTGAATTTATTCAGAATCATCATCGCATTAGAGACAGACAAACTCATTCTCAATTGCAATTGGATCTTGTCGAACATTTATGGGAACGAAATGGTGGGCTTTAGTAAGGGATTTGTATGCTGATGTAATATTAATGTCATTTAATTTAGTGTTGCAAGTAAAGACCTGTTAGTTGATGTAATATTGATGTTATTGAATTTCTATATTAATATGTGATCATATTTGATTTTTGAGAAAAGTTTCCATTTGCATAAATAGAACTTCATTTCATCTTCAAATACGATACATCATCTTCAAGTACGATACAACAAGAGTAAATTGAAATACATAAGAGCACACTAAATATGATACATCATCTTCAAGTACGATACACCATCTTCCTTCTAATTTGAACTACCACCACCAAATTGCCTTTCAAGAATTTCCATCTTCAACTTATTGTAATACTCTACTTGCAATGGAGGCATGCCATCAGTGTTAATTGCCATAATCCTCTCATCTTGTTTCATAGCTTTCAATCGCATTTTTTCCTTTTTGATATTTTGAGCTTCTTGAGCGACCTGTAGTCTAGCTTGCTCTATCTTTATGCGCTCTTGCTCCTGAACATAAATTTGACCAAATAATTTTGCTCTCTTTATTTCTTTTTCTTTCCGATCCTGCTTCATTTCATCAATAAACAACATCACTGGTGTAATTTCAGAAGCCACATGCTTGTCTTTACCTTGTTTCAACCTTTCTTTTGCAGTCTTTCTTCCTATGGGCCTTGACGAACCCTCGGTAGGACATTTGTCTTCGCTACAATTTATTGAATCTGGAGTTGCAGGAGAAGATGTAGCAGGACATGAATTTTTTGACCTCTTAGATTTTTTCATTGAAAATTGGCCAAGCCACTTTGGATGGAATCTTAACTCATTCCAACAATGTAAAAATTGAAAACTTGTTCCTTGCATGCTTTGAAACATTTGCATCGCTTCCATAATCTAATTAAAAAATAAAATAAATTTACTAACATGTAAAAAGTAAAACAATTAATAAATTATATAAATCTAATCAGTTTAAATAATTTGAAGCCACAATTAGTACCTTGTCATTCTCTGTCACGCCACTTTGATTTCTTGCTTCAATTTGATTAAAACACCACAAAATTTACTAACTGCAATTTGAATAGCGGACCAACGGTGCTCTAACCCTTTTTGATCACGATCGCTACTAAATGTTTTGTTTTCATGATAGTAAGTTGCTACTCGGTGCCAAAATGTGGAATATTTTTGCAATGTCCCTTGCACTGGATCAATGCTAGTGTTGATCCATGCAGATACAAGCAAGGTGTCTTCTTCGATCCGATATTTTGATTTTCGCATCGACTTCTTTTGCAATGGTACATCTTTTACCGTATTTTCTTCGGGTATGTCCGGCTGAAACGATTGCTCTTCATACTGATCTTCCCATGGATAATGACTAGTCATCAAATTGACATAATATGGATTATTATTTTCTGCCATCTACATCAGTATAAATCTCACATGAGTATGATTTAATTAAAATTCTCAAATTGTTAAAAATATAAGAAACATGAAGTGCAATTATAATTAAACAAAAAATATAACCTACCTTAAATTGTAGTATATATGATGAAATAGAGATAGAAATAATGAAAGAGTGAAGTGTGAAAATGAACATCAGGGTAGTGCCTTATTTATAGGGTAAAAATTAATTAGATAGTTTTAAAAAAAAATTAGCTATTCTAGCTAAAAAACAAAAAAAAAGCCTATAGTAGAAAAATAGCCTGGACTAGGAAAAAAGCCTATACAAGAAAACACCCTATACTGCAAAGACAAAACCTATAATTAAAAAAGCCTATACTAGAAAAACAACCTACACTAGAAAAAAAGCCTATACTAGAAACACACCCTATACCACAAAGACAACCTATAATTAAAAAAATCCTATACTAGAAAAACAACCTATATTAGAAAAAAAAACCTATACTAGAAAAACACTTTATATATACTAGAAAAAACAACCTATAATTAATAAAAAATATTAATAAAAAAGTATAATAAAAAATTATAAGAGGTACATTTTAAAAAATATTAATCAAATTAAATTAACTATACATTAATTTAATTATATTATTTTAAATTAACTATACATTAACTAAATTTAATAACACATAATTTAACACTAAAAGAAAAAATATTATTATAAAATTATATGGGGAAGGTTAAGGGACTTTAACCTTCCCCTTATTCTAGGGAGAAAGTTTAGGGACTTAGGGTGAAGGGACAATTTTTCCGGTCCATTGGAGACCGAACCCCCCAAAACTCCCTTAATTTAGCTAAGGGGCCGGATTTTTCCGGCCCCTTGGAGATGCTCTAAATGCAGCTTCAGGTGTGCTTTACAACCAAGCTTGCCTATGCCAATTTCATGTGTCAATCAGGAAACAGCTTGGTTGTTGATGATAGTGTAAACATGAAATGGCGTTTCAAATTCACGTTGGTGTATCCATAGTTTGCAAAACACCATTTGAACTCATTCTTTTACCCAGAGGAACTTGTTTTGGTGCCTCTATGTTTTAAAGCTCTGTTCAAGAACAAAGATGAGGGGGAAAACTCATTTTTCTGACAAAATATTATTACCGTCTTTTACAACTTCCTAATATTTTCCATGCCTTTTAAGATCATATTCTAATATAACCTTCAATAAATTTTTAATATATTGTTTCACTTTTTTCCATTATCTCTCCATTGTAGTCTTGATCTTGACATGCATCTTTCTGAGTAAACATTTTTATCTTCAAGCAATTGTTTATCTATTCCGAATTTTTTTGAAGTCATGCATGCAACACGTGGATTTTTTGTTGATCTTATGAATCATATCTAATAACATAAAATTAACAAATTGATCTTATGAATTTGTTTAACAATAAAATTTTCAACCATAAATATAAAAATAAAAAGAACAGAAATCAATTAACTATGAAAATGAAAAGAACATAAACCCTTGCATCATTTTCCGTTAATCGATCAACTACAAATAGATGAACACAAAAAATAAGCAAAAAGAACAGATTATTACTGAGAGCTTGAGATCAGAAACCCTAGCGCCTAGATCTAAGGCGATGGAGGAGAAGGAATGAGATCTAAGAGGTATTTGGCGCGAAGGACCAAAACCCTGATGGATTCGGGGTGGGAACGAGGGATTTGGGGCGGGAACGAGCAAATGGGGATGGAACGCGCGATTTGGGGCTTCAGAACGAGAGCAGATTTTTCCCCTCTCCAAGCAGTTCGAGAAAATAAAGAAGGCTGGGGCGGACGGGGGTTTTTAATTAAATATGGTATGTGTCAGATTTCTGACGATCTCCTCTCATTTTGAGAAGAAATTGCTTTTTGTAAAATTTGGCAGGTTTTGATATTTTATAGAAAATATTTCTGTAAATTTTTTGTTGAATCAAATATAATTTACAAAAATCTCTAAAAAACTTTTAATTACAAAATTGCCATTATCAGATATTTTGAGAAAATTTTTCTTAAAAAATATGCAACCAAACAGCCCCTAATACTCTGGTACGTCATCCTCAATTATTAGAATCCACGAGTGAACGTAATTGCAAATGGGCCAATTTATTTTCTTACATACTTATAATTTAAGCCTTAATAATTTGAAATTTGTACCTTTAATTCTTTTAAATGGAGAATTTTAAAAAAAAGAGCCTTTTTAAAAAAATAATTAATAAAAACGTTCTTTTTGTTAAATAATTAGCAAAATTGACCTCTTCTTGGCCAGCTCATCAATGTTGGCCAAAAAGAGATCGATATTGTAAAATTTGGTCTTGAAAATACATGGGACGACTAGTCCTAATAGTCCCGTGCATCTAGTGTTCGCTTAGTCTCGTGTGTCAATGGCGCTCTAAATGATCAAATTCATAGAGCTCCCCTTTCACAGACACTTCATTCCTCTTTACTCTCGCTTTTGCTCCTGCTTCTTCTCCTCCTCATCCTCTTCCTCACCTTCCTCCGCTCGCATCGTTGACCAAACCTTAACACTAGAACCTCTCACCGCGCAATACTCCCATCCGCCTCTGGCTCAATCAATGGGACCCACCCCACCCCCACCTCACTAGCTCCGGGGAAGCCCAAGCTCTCAACCTCCATCGAGTGCATCGTCCACACGCTACAAACCCTAGAGTTAGGGTCCGAGGAAGAGGAGGAATTGAACCAGCTAAATCCATTGAATGGGGAAGAGAGATTGGGGGAATTGTTAGAACGAAACTAGAACCGGTCAGATTAATCACCGGCATCAATTCTGTTGTCGTAGGAGAGGGACGAGTGGTTCGCAGGCGACGGTGAGATGGAGATGGGAAAGATGAAGAGGGTAAAGGCATTGACTTTCGCAGAGCTGAAGATTGAGGATGAGGAGCTTAGGAGGTTGAGGAGGGAGGGGATGACTCCGAGAGAGAGGATTAGCATTCCCAAGACTTGGGTTACCAAGGAGATTTTGGAGAAGATTCATGATTTCTGAGACTGTTCAGAAAACGACATGTATTATCTGATACTGCGTAGAAAACTCATTCGTGTGTTTTTTACGATGTATTTAGGGTTTGGTTAACGAATACTAAACAAACGGGGCTAGTAGTCCCATGCATTTTAACACTAAATTTTATAAAATCGACATCTTTTTCGCCAGCCTTGGTGAGCTAGCTAAAAAGAAGTTGATTTTACTAATTATTTAGTAACAATGTCGATTTTGCTAATTATTTAGCGACAATATCATTTTTGTTAGTTTTTTTTAAAAAGGGTCTTTTTTTTAATTTCTTCCTTCTAAACCCATCAAAAAGTTCACATTTCACTTAGTGATATTCGACCATGATATAATGTATACTTTTTATCTTATATAGTTTGATTAATTATTATTTTTAAGTAATATAGTTAATTTTGAAATATTTCTTTCAAATGTCATGCGATACCTCATTAAAATCTTCATCTTCTTAATAGCACCAAAAGTCGGAAAATTTTCCATTAAGTGGCCTATCGTGTGAACTTGAAGTCTTGGCCCATTATATTATTTTCTTGAAAGAAGCCTTAGCCCATTAAATGGCCTATCATGTGAACTTGAAGTCTTGGCCAATTATATTAATGGTCACATTGGCTTGGACTAGCCATAGTTTCACGGCTAAATCAACAAATATACGGTAAATCCAACTGTCACGATTGGAATTGTTAGACCCCAATACCACTAGGAAAAAACCCTAGAAGGGGAGTGAATAGGGTTTATGCTAATCTAATCCGATTTAATGTTAATTAAAATTAATTAACAAATATCCTAGCAAATATGATATACTACAAAATATATATGCAAGAATAAGCAATATAAATAAGGGTGAAATATTGCATGGAAATTATTTGTAACGATATGATATTTGGTATGTGCAGATGAAAGCAAGTGATTCATGGATGTGGAAGCAACTCTTGAAGTTAGAGATTTGATGATAAGAAGATATGGGAGTATTCGCAATCTGAAAAACATCATTGAAAATTGCTGCAAAAGTGGTAATGTTCAAATTTCCTCTGTCTACAAGAATCTACTACAACCTGCACAAAAAGTTACATGGACTGGCATAGTTTGGGGTGGTTTTCGTTATCCAAAACACTCGTTTATACTTTGGTTAGCCATTCATTCAAGATTACTAACTAAGGAAAGACTGTGTCGCATGGGAATCTTAGACGTAAATAAAAATCATTATGTCCTACGTTCAAATCACATCGAAACAGGTTGTCACATGTTTTTTGATTGCTTCTATTCTGCAGCAGTATTGAACTTGGTGATGGACTGGTTAAACTTCAATTGGAGATCGTGTTCCTGGGATGGAATCATACACTGGTATAGTTACATGTTGAAGAGGAAAGGATTCATTGAAAATTTAAAAAGAATGACCCTTTTATCCTCTGTGTATCATCTTTGGCAGGAGAGAAACATGAGGATCTTTCAATCCAAAGCTCGTCAACCGGAAGTTCTGTTCTGAGCTATAAAGATATCAATGCTCTCAAAAATCTTGAATGAGAAGTTTCCTGTACATATTAGAGAGAAAATTGAAAAACTGTAAAGGAGGCTTTCTCTAGATGTGTTACCAAGCTTTGTCTGGTTGAATGATTGTACATAAAGTTTCATATTGGTAAATGAATAAAGCTTTTTTCATTGACCAAAAAAAACAAGGGTGAAATAAATAAAAACGAAAAAGAGTGATAGTGCGCAAATAAACCAACACAAACACAAGCAAATGATCACGGAGTTCGGTCCTTCTGACCTACGTATCCGCTCCTCACTCCCGGGGAGAAATCCACTTTCACACCAGGTTTTCAACGCTCAACCGAAAACGTTTACACCACACAATATCGGTTTTCAACGCTCACCGATCAACATTCACAATCACTCACAATGTAACTACACAACTACCACCTCAAATGTTGGCCTCTCACGTGTCTCCCTCAAGTACTCGGAATTACTACCTCTCACTAGGCTTTACTACCGATGCCACTCCTCTTAGGACCGACCACGTCTCTCATCTCTACACTCCTCTTGATGTACTTGTGCAATACAATGTGAACCTTACTAATTAACGCTCAACAATAAAAGATTATTCTCTAAACAAGGTGAGAACTCAATTAACCCTACATTCAAAGTCACAATCTCTCACAACCCTAAATATACTATGTATAAAAATACTAAAAGCTCAAATGGGTGTGTGTAACAATGAGTGAAATAAAAAATAAACTTAATTATGAAATCTAGCTTAATAACAATGATACTCAAACAAGTATATAAATGTAAAGCTAGAGTTTGAGTTTAGAAAACTTCTCCAATGAATAAACAAGAGAGAGAGATGAGATGAAGCTCAAACACCAAAGGATGATATCTTCTAGCTCTTGTGAAAATTTCTTCACTAACCAAACAAACACTAAAACAAATTTAAACAAATATTAAACTCTTGTAAACTTGTTTTTAAACACTTCTTGATTACTTCAGAATGTTAGAGGGTAAGGGGTATATATAGGATCATAACACAAAGCCCAAAAACCAAGAAAAATCAAGCAAAAAGACAAAATAAAAAAACTAGAAATATAGCCGTTAGAGGTCGTCAGTCGACTGATGAGCTGACCGTTACAGGCAGTTCACAGCTCATCGGTCGACTGAAGACCTCATCAGTCGACTGATTGTTTATCAGTCATAAAAACAGAAACTTTTGATAGTTCCAGGCGAGTTCATCAGTCGACTGATAAATGTTGGATATCATGTTCCCATGATATAATTTTGATGATAATAATTTATTCATAACATGAATCATTATGTGTATTATTGTGCACTAACATTTCAGTACATATTTCAATATGAACAAGTACAAGATGAGTTCAATTCATAATGAAGTAAAGAAGACGAAGAGCTTATGTATCGATGTAATTTTTACATTTTCTTTACTTAGAAATATTGTACAAGCCTTGATCACTCACATACACACACATAAAGATTAGAACACATTAACACAGGCTTAATGTGTTAGTTAACAATAGAAATTCCCTATATTAACCATTAGAGTTTTTAGTTAATCATTGAGTCAAAATATATTTCATACATAATTTTTTCATCCCTTAGTAGTCGACTAATTAGTTTTGTAGTCGACTACTGAAGTCTAAGATTAAAATATAAGTTTTTGTAAAATTACAGAGTAGTCGACTACTCAGGATTATAGTCGACTACTCAGCTTTGAATTTTGATTTACAAAACTTAAGTTTTACAGAGTAGTCAACTACAACTAACTATAGTCGACTACTGGGCTTTGAAGTTTACTTTACAGAACATCTGTTTTACAGAGTAGTCGACAACTCAGGATTATAGTCGACTACTCAACTTCAATTTTTGATTTACAGACTTTTTACAGAGTAGTCGACTTCTGAACATTATAGTTGACTACTACGACATTTTTTCTGAACATTTCATGTTTGAATTTGAAACAGTTTTTAGCCATTTATATATGTTTATTGAGTTCAAAAATGTGTCTTTTCAAGGGATATAAATAGGTTAGAAGTTCAGAATTTTGGATCACGAAAATATACATATAAGATTGAATTTGTATGAAACTCAAGTGATAGAAAATCTGATTTTTACTTGAGTATTGAGAAAAACAAAAGTCTGCAACAACTATTGTTCATCTTCATTTTACAAGATTTTGAAAAGAATTCATAGAACAAAAGATTCTATAAGTCACTATTGCACATCACAAACTTATCAAGGCTTATAGGAGATTTGTACATTGATTCAAGGAAAGGATTCTCTCAAGTGTGAGAGGTGTAATCTCTTGGTGAAGAGATTGGTTGTAATTTGCATGGTCTTGCAAATTGGTCAGGTTTGAGTTTTGATTTTGTAAGTTTATTCAAAATCATAGTGAAAACTCTTAAACGGGATTTGCTTGGGGACTAGATGTACACCTGGAAGGTGAAACCAGTATAAAGCATTGTGTTTGTATTATTGATTTTCTGTGTTTGTCGTTTCTTCTTTATAATTTATTATCTACTTTGCATAAAATTTTATAAAACACTATTCACCCCCTAGTGTTTTTAGTGTGATTAGATCAGATCCTACATTTGGTATCACAACAAGGTTGAAGAAATGGCATTATCATCGGATTCAACTTCAAAATTTAAAGAAGGTCATTCTACAAATCGTCCTCCAATGTTCGATGGATTAAACTATAATTATTGGAAGTGTCGGATGAGAATTTATCTCTAATCAATTGGCTACGAACTTTGGAACATTGTGGAAACTAAATAATAGAAGCCAATCACTCCCTTTACGAAATGGACAACATCTCAAAGAAATAATACAAACTTGGATTCCAAAGCCATGAATGCACTATTTTACGCTCTTGACAAGAATGAGTTCAATAGGGTGTCAACAACCATATCCGCTTACGATATTTTTCACACACTCGAGGTAACTCATGAAGGTACAAGTAAAGTTAAAGAATCTAAAATTTTTGTTCTTGTACATAGATTCGAATTATTTAGAATGAAGGAGAACAGGGCCATTGGAGAAATGTTTACAAGATTCACCGACATCACAAATTCTCTTATTAGTATTGGAAAAGAATCCACACAAGTGGAAATGGTGCAAAAGATTCTCCGTTCTCTTACTCTACAATGGGAAAAGAAAGTGACTACAATAGAAGATGCAAATGATTTGTCAACACTTTCGGTAGAAAACCTTATTGGAAATCTCATGGCTTATGAAGTCCAAATTGAAGATAGAAAGAATGAAGATGAAACTAAGAACAAGAAAGTGTTTGCATTCCATACTACTTCGGATAAAGAAGATTCGGATGATGATGAAGAAATGAGCATGTTTGCACGCAAATTTAGAAAATTCATAAAACGAGGTAAGTTTAAATCAAAGAATTTAAATTCAAATAACTTATTTTGTTTCAAGTGTAACAAACCAGGGCATATGAAGAAAGATTGTCCATTATTGAAAAATAAGCAAAAATCAATTTACTTCAACAACTTCAACAATATTCAAAGCAACAAGAAAAGGAAAGCTTTAGCGGCTACATGGGATGACAGTGATGATTCATCTTCAGAAGAAGAAATTGAAGAAAAGAATATGCTCATATGTGTTTTATAGCACAAGATGAAGTAAGTGATAATTAAGAACTTTTAGATGCTTTCAATGAATTATATAAAACTTTTTTGAGATTAAAGGATTCACATAATTTTTTTAAAGGTGAAAATAAAAGATTACATGAAGAAGTTTCTGATTTTAATTCTTCTACTTCTTTTAATTCTCAAATAATTGAATTAAAAGAAGGAAATGAGTCTTTACTTAAAGAAAATCATGTTTTGTCAAATGATAATGTTTATCTAAAATCAGAATGTAATGATTTAAAAATTCGTATTAATGTTTTAGATAAAGATATTTCTACTATTAAATTAAAATATAATGATATATGATTGAATGTAAGTAAATTTAATCAAGGTAAAGAAGATCTTAAGAGTTTACTTTCATTTTAAAAAGTATCTCAAAAGACAAAAGGTTTGGGTTTTCATGTTAATAATAATAATTCTAAGAAAACTATTTTTGTAAAACCCATTTGTAATTTACATGAACATAATGTTAAAAATAATGTTTTATATGAAAAGAAATTAAAATATTTATCTATTTGGATTCCTAAGGAATTATCTCCTTTAAAGAAAAAGTGTTATATTTCTAACTTTATTAAAGATGTTTGTTTATCAAATAATTTTATAGGCAAATCAAACTCTTCATGGGTTTGGTTTTCTAAAGACTAATTTTATGGACCCAATATAGCATGAGTACCAAATTTGTAAATGTTTATCATTTTAGGTACCTAAGAAAAATAGGTAGATTTTAGATAGTGGTTGCTCTAAACATATGACCAGTAATATACAATTGTTGTCATCTTGTCAAAATAAGGATGATGGTACCGTCATTTTTGGAGATAACAACAAAGGGAAGGTCATCGGTAATGGAATTGTCGGTAATCCAAATAAACCTAGTATTGATAATGTTTTGTTAGTTAATGGTCTTAAACTTAATTTGCTTAGTATAAGTCAACTTTGTGATAAAGGTTTTAAAATTATTTTTGAAAAAGAATCTTGCTTAATTTATGATTTTGATATGATTACTATATTATTTAAAGGTCATAGAAAAAATAATATTTATGTTTTATCTATGAATAATATTTCTAATGAACATTGTCTTCTTGCATCTTCTAATGATTCTATTTTATAACATAAACGTTTTGGTCATGTCAATTTTAAACATATTTCCAAAATTTCTAAGAATGATTATGCTAAAGGTTTACCTAAGCTTTCTTATTAAAATAACTTTTTGTGATGCATGTCAATAAGGTAAAATGCATAAATCATCTTTCCAATCTAAAGATGTAGTTACTACAAGTAAACCACTAGAATTAATTCATATTGACCTTTTTGGTCCTTCTAGAGTAGCTTCATTAAATGGAAGTAGGTATGCATTTGTTCTTGTTGATGATTTTTAAGATTTAAATGGGTAATATTTCTTAAATATAAAAATAATGCTTTTAATAAATTTTCTATCTTTTGTAAAAGAATTCAAAAAAAAAGTCTCTTTCTATTATTATTATTCGTAGTGATCATGGAGGAGAATTTAAAAATGAACTTTTTACAAATTTTTGTGATAAAAATGGTATTTCTCATACTTTTTTTTTCCTCGTGCGGCTCCAAAAAATAGAGTTGTAGAAAGGAAGAATAGAACTTTATAAGAATGTGCTAGAATGATGTTATATGATAGTAATTTACCAAAATATTTTTGGACAGAAGCTGTATCTATAGCATGTTATATTCAAAATAGAATTTTATTAAGACCTATTCTAAAAAAACTCCTTATGAATTATTTTATGATAAAATTCCTAAAGTTTCTTATTTTAAAATTTTTGGTTGTAAATGTTTTATTTTAAATACAAAAGATAATTTGGATAAATTTGATTCAAAATCTGATGAAGAAATTTTTGTTGGATATTCAAATCATAGTAAAGCATATAGAATATATAAAAAAAGAACCTTAGTCATTGAAGAATCTATGCATGTTTCTTTTGATGAAAATTTTACAAAACCACCCGTTGTTTTAAATAATGATGATGATATAGTTGATACTGTTCATGATACTCCAATGTTAGATATTTCAAAAGATGATAATTTACAAAATGATTTACCTAAAGATTTTGTAGAAGTTAAAAATCATCGACTTGATTTAGTTATTGGAAATATTTCAGATAAAGTTACTACTAGATCACATTTTAATTTAATTGCTCATTCAGTTTTTATATCTATAATTGAACCTAAAAATATAAAAGAAGCATTAGTTGATGATTTTTGGATAATTACAATGCAAGATGAATTAAACCAATTTACAAGAAATAATGTTTGGGATCTAGTTCCAAGACCAAAAGATAAGTCCATTATTGGAACTGAATGGATTTTTAGAAATAAATTGCATGAATATGGACAAGTTATTAGAAATAAAGCTGGATTAGTTGCACAAGGTTATAATCAAGAAGAATGTATTGATTATGATGAAATATATGCACCTGCAGTACGTTTAGAATCTATAAGAATTTTACTTGCATTTTCATGTTTTATGAATTTTAAATTATATCAAATGGATGTTAAAAGTGTTTTTTTAAATGGGTTTATTAAAGAAGAAGTTTTTGTAGAACAACCTCCAAGTTTTGAAAATAAAAGTTTTCCAAACCATGTTTTTAAACTTAAAAAAGCTTTGTATGGTTTAAAACAAGCACCCCGTGCTTGGTATGATAGATTAAAAAGTTTTCTTATACTTTCCGGTTTTATAATAGGAAAAGTTGATTCTACACTTTTTATAAAGAAAATAAATAAAGATTTATTATTAATTCAAATATATGTAGATGATATAATTTTTGGTTCTACTGACGATAATCTTTGTCAAGAGTTTGCAAAGAATATGCAGGATGAATTTGAAATGAGTTACATTGGTGAACTCAATTTCTTTCTTGGACTTCAAATCAAACAATTAAAGGAAGGAATTTTCATCAACCAATGCAAGTATGCTAAAAAAATACTCAAATGCTTTGGAATGGAAAATACAACAAGCAAACCAACCCCAATAAGTACAACCACATCACTTGACAAAGATGAAAATGGTAAGAATATTGATCAAAAGTTATATCGAGGTATGATTGGATCACTTATTTACATTAAAATAAGTAGACCTGATATTATGTTTAGTGTATGTTTATGTGCTAGATTTTAGTCTAATCCTAAAGAATCACATCTTAAAGCTGTAAAAAGAATTTTTATATATTTAAAAAATACTACAGATTATGGTTTATTTTATCCTAAGAATAGCACATTTGATTAAACATTATATAGTGATGCAGATTTTACAGGATGTAAATCTGATAGAAAAAGTACAAGTGGTACATGTTATTTTCTTGGACATTCACTTATATCTTGGTTTAGTAAAAAGAAAAATCCAGTATCATTATCAACAACTAAAGCAGAATATATTGCTGCTAGTCTTGCATGTGCACAAGTTCTTTGGATGAAACAAACGTTAGCTGATTATGGTATAGTTTGTCCCACATCATCAATCATGTGTGATAATACAAGTGCAATTAATTTATCTAAAAATCCTATTCAACATTCACGTACAAAACATATTGATATAAGACACCATTTTCTACATGATAATGTACTAAAAGATGTTATTTCTTTAGATTTTATTTTAACAAATAAACAAATTGCTGATATATTAACAAAACCTTTAAAAGAAGAAACATATGTTAAACTAAGAAGAGAATTAAGTATATGTTCTTTGGAAGATTTAAATTAAGTTATAAAATCAATATGTATATACATTTTCAGTCTGAGTAGTCGACTAATCAAGTTTGTAGTTGATTACATGCACAAGCACTGCATTTAAATCATTATGTTGATTACAATATAGTCGACTAATTTTCTTTGTAACCGACTAATCTAAGTTTAAACTGAAATCCAGAGTTCTATCAATTACAATGTAGTCGATTATTCTTCTTAGTAGTCGACTACAACCATAGATTTTTCCAAACTTATTTTTTTAGCATATTGGATTTTAACCCATTATACCCAGAACCCAATACCCGTTTCACTTAAGTAAAATTCATCTCAACCACTTATTTTTAACCCTATCAATCCTAGCCACATATTTAAGAGCAAATCTTCACCGTTCATGTGTTTCTTAATTTAATCTTAACCATACAAATTATATTTTTTCTCTAAAGAAAAATCATAAAAACTAAACCCACTTTCTTCTTCTCATAACCGAACCCTTTCCTTCCCTACTTCTAAACCCAACAAATCCAGGTTAGGGCATCTTCGTTTTCCTCCTTCTTTCCAAAAAATTTCATTAAATTTCTGTTATTCTTGAGTTTGTCAAGTTTTGTAGTCGACTACAACAGATTCTAGTCGACTAGTCCTAGGGTTGTCTGTTGTTTGGTAAGTTTCTCAATCTGTCTTTTTCTTAGCTTTTGGTTCTTTTGTGATTTATCATGTCTAGAGCTAAGAAGGCTAAGCAAGTTCATACCAATGTTAATGATGAAATCATTGTCTACTTAAAAAGTCCTGATTTGCTTGAATAATTTAACAATATATGTACATTTGAAGTTCTTCCAGGACACTTTGTGAAATTTGATGATTTCATCCCTTGGAACTTTAGTTCTTACTTTGAAAATGTGGGATTACTTGAATTATTCTCTGCTGAAAATAAAAAACCCACATATCTGTTGAATATCATATCTCCATGATAGTGTTTTGATGATAACAATTT
>BQKN01040585.1:0-15582 GCA_022839385.1 Asparagus kiusianus | reverse complement strand
TAAGGCATACATATGTGAGAAAGCATAGATTAAAAGCATGCTAAACATAACTCACATACAAAAAAGATAATGAGAGCACATATAAATATGTCAAAATGAAAATCGTGTCTCATTAACTCAAAAAAATATAAAAGCCATATAAAAGAATAGATTTATGAAAACAAAAGAAGAGGAACATGAGAATCATGCAAAAAGTTTTCAAATAAAAACGAATCAACCAAAAGAAATCATAAATCAAAGTTTATACTCAAAAACAATGTTTGATCAATCATGAGAATTTTCTTTGTGGGATTTGATCAAACCACATATGGAATACATTATAAGGCACAAATAGATGATTCATAAGCACAAATACAACAAATATCATCATATAAGTGAAATATAATGAATTCAAAGCAATAATTAAAAAGAAAATCTTTGATAAAAGAATTTCAAGAGAGGCAACAATATATCAAGCTCTTAAGCTTGTTCCAACCCATATAATCATTCTAGCATCGGGTAAACATGATTTGGAAATAAACACCCAATAAACCCGGAGGGTTATATAAACACAAACCTCTCATCAAAACAAAACCAATAATCATAAAAACAAAAGAATTTGATCAAAAAAAAATTATTTTCATGTTCAAAAGTTTAAAGTTAATTTTTCAAAACCAAAAAAAGAAAAAAGAAAAACACTAAAATTCTTGGTTTAAATTCAAATTTATTTTGGTATCCAAGTATTCTTGGTACCAAAAGGTTTAGGGACATGACCCCTATCATTTAAGTTCAAAGCCCTAGGGTTATGAACCCTCTTAGGCACATTTAGTGCACGGGTCCGGTCATAGCAATAATTATGCAAATGACCCATTCAATTGTAATAAGTGCAATGAAGAGGATGCATTTGGTTATGTTGACCATGTGGATGTGCACGAGGAACATTTGCAAATAAAGATGGTCTTTTAAGATTATTTTGCAAATGAAAAACATTTTGAAATAATGTTGGTCTACTTAAAATATTTTGCGATTTAGAAACTTTTCGCAAATCAAAACAAAACTTAGCTAAGTGACCAATTCTACCACAAAAATCATAATGATACACATTATTATTCTTATGATGAACAATGGGTGCATGTGTGTATACATGTGATGAAGAGACTTGATGAGATGCACAAGAAGCATTGAAATTTTTATATTTGTGTGCATCATAGTAAAATTTAGCTAAATGGCCTTTACGACCGTAAATTGAGCATTTGTAAATTTTGCTATACAAGTGTGCATAGTGTGTAGGTGATTTATAAGTTATAGCACTAGATTTAGCACACTTGTCCATAAGTTTCTAATGATTATCAATGCATGTGTTAAAAGATGAATCTAAGCATGATGTGGGATTTTTCACAAGATTCAATTTATTATGGGTCACAACATCATTGATAATAGAAGTACAGCATGTATGGTTATTCTTAAAAGAATCAAATTCATTTTTAATGCATTCTACTTCTAGCATGGCATCTTTATTAGCATGAGTTAAGCTAGAAATGGATAAAGTCAAATTTTTATTTTCCAATTTTAACATATCATTAATTTCTTTAAGAGCAATATTTTCTTGAGAAATGATATTAAAATTGGAGGCTAGCTTCTCATGATCAGATTTTAAACTAACATGCTTGCTTTTGAGATCAATAAAACTATTTTGTAGTTTAGTATAGGCATGCGATAATTTCTCATATGCACAAGGGAGTTCATCAATAGATAAATCATTATCGGAATTGGAATCGCTTACTACACAAGAATTATCCTCTTGTGGCCATATGCATGATGCTCCACATGAACTTGAAGAAGAATCCTCCAAAGCTTGTCGGATTACCTCCAAGTCTCCTTGATGTGCTTCAATAAATTTTCAAAGTTGGTAAGCACTATCAAAATGAACAAATTTGTTAGAAATGGATGAGTCAAAAGCATTAAGCAAAAATTCTAACAAAAGCTTGTTCATTGAAAACATTTTCTTATCATGATTTCTCCACTTGGATTTCTCCAATGTGGGCACAATATAATCACAATCAATAACTTCCCATAAGTCAATATTTCTAGATTCAACAAATATTTTAAATTTAGAGCACCATTGAGCATAAGGGAAATTTTTATATTTTGGAGCAATATTTGGATCATAGCCTAAATAAAATATATTCATATTCATGATATATATGTGAAAATATGCAAGCAAGACAAAAATAATCATAACTAGATTAGCACAAAAGATAACTTGGATCTTTAACTCAAGGTGGTTAGACCTTAAATCAAAGAGCACCAAGCTCTGATACTAATTGTTAGACCCTAGAGGGGGTGATTAGGATCTTATGCTAATCTAATCTGATTATATGCCAATTAAAATTAATTAACAAGTTATCCTAGCTAGTATGAAGTACAACAAGATATATGAGCTAGGATAAGCAATATGAACTAAGAGATATATCCTAACAAAGAGATATGCTATGAGATATATGCAAGGATATCTAAATCATACAAGGGTAAGCAAACTAGACTAGATAGTGGGTCAAATAAACAATGAGCAATACATAATGGCGATATAAGATATGAGCATGAAAATAAGTACGCCAAGCAATCACAAATAAACGATATGATCATGGAGTTCGGTCTAACCACTTGACCTACGTCTCCACTCCTCACCTCGAGGAGATCTCCACTATCACAACCGAGTTTTCTACGTTTACCCGAATAACGTTTATACCACACAATACGGTTTTCTAGTTTACCGAAAACTCTACAACTCACACACTCTTGTAATACCACTCTACACCCTCTCAAGTGTTGAACTAGACGTGTCTCCCTCAAGTACTCGGATACAATCTCTCCCTAAGTTCGTCAACCGACGCCACTCCTCTTGGGACGATCCCCGACTCTTGCCACACACTTTTCTTGGAATACAAGTATATTACAAAGTGATCTCACAATTAAGCATAATTACAATAAATGATTGTTCTCTAATATGGATGAGAACACAATGAAAGCTCACACTCAATTGTTACAACTCTCACCAACCCAAATATACTATGTATGAAAATACAATAAGCTCAAGTGGGTGTGTGTAAATAATGAGTGAAATAAGATCTAACTCAATTAGCAAACTAGCAATAATAAGAATATGAAAATCAATAATAAAATTGCTAGAGAAAATTGCTAGAGAAAAGAGTTACAAAAACTTCTCTATAAACACAAAGGAGAGGATGAAGAAGATTAAGGATGAATCCCTCAATTGACAACACAAGCTTCCTCCTTTGTAAACAAAAACCCTAAACTTAAAACGAACTAAACAAACTTTTAATCTCTTTAAAAACTTGTTTAAAACTCTCTTAGTTGGTTGAAAATAGTTACGGCAAAGGGGTATATATAGGCTTGAAGAAACCAACCCCAAAAACCCCAAAAACCAACTAAAAAACAAAAACAGAAGTTACCGTT
Organism: Asparagus kiusianus; assembly: GCA_022839385.1. Classification (NCBI taxonomy): domain Eukaryota; kingdom Viridiplantae; phylum Streptophyta; class Magnoliopsida; order Asparagales; family Asparagaceae; genus Asparagus; species Asparagus kiusianus. The sequence continues at coordinate 12,126 of BQKN01040585.1, read as the reverse complement.
AAAGTTTAACGGTCGGATGCTACAGTAACAGTGGTCGACCACGGCGGTCGACCGCAAAGTTCATCAAAATTGAGAGAACGTGCCGAGAGTTTGACGGTCGACCGCACTGTAGCGCGGTCGACCGCGAGTACTGTAGGACTACATATCCCGCTTTGTAAAACCAATTAAAAATAGTAAATCAACTCCAAAAATTATGAAATTTTGAAAGAAGGTTTTAGACATGTATAAGAACATGTTAGAGAAAAAATTTCTGAAAAATCATTAGAAAGTTGAGAGAAATAAATGTTTGAACACAGATATGCAGTTTGTAAAAATCTGCTGACATACACGCTTTTGTAAAATCAATTGGGCACAATAAATCAACTCCAAAAATGGTAAAATTTTGAGGGAAATTTCTAAACATGTAGATAAACATTTCAAAGAAAGAATTTCTTAAATATCACTTCCCATTTATGGAAACTTATCTGTTTTGTAAAAACATGCACGAACATGCACGAACGAAAATATGATTTTGTAAATTCAATTAAACGTAACAAATCAATTCCAAACTTGATGGAAGTTTAGGAAATGTTTGCAAATGTGATTTTGAACATGTTACAAAAAATAATTTTCCAATTTGTATTTCCCAATGTGGAATCTCATTATTTTGCAAAATTACATAAGTATGGACTTGTAAAAACTTGATCTTAACAAAATGAGTTTAAACAAAGTTTTGAAAACTTTCCAATAGATTTATAAACTTGATAAAAGATATAAAATAATGTCGTTAAGTCTATAGTCCAAAATAACGATAAACCAAACCAAACGTGTGTGTGTGATATTGAGCTTGAAGTATTAACACACATAATATAAACCCTAAACTAATTTACCCAAGCTTGATTGGTATTCAATATGCTTGACATGGTAATCTCGCGGATAAAGCTTGAACTTGGATCTTCAACGTGAATGTGCAAGGCATCCATCCATTCTCCAACATATTGTTTGCCTAGAATTAATACGAAAACACAAACACTAGACAAACAATATTAGTAGTAAATTGTTTGTTAAACATCATCAAAACAAGAAGGCCAACACAATTTTCACCGATTCTTCCCTACTTCAGTGGCATAGGGTATGGCGAATCTTTTCGGGATGCATCAACGGTGAACCATAACACCGTCCTCTCCTGTAGTGCCTTCCGATGGCTGGTGAATATCCGACCGGGGTATCATATCCTGCGAACAAGCTCCGTGTGCTACCTTGAGCCTTACATTCCTTGTAGGTTTGTCCGTCAGTTCAGGTATGACCAGCTGTATGTAGGAAATATTAACCCTTGCTTGCATTATGAAGTAGGGTTAGTGGGTGGTGCGCGGGGGTGGTTCTGAACCCATGCTGGCAGCACCAATGCGTGTTTCGAGCTACCTACGAAGGACCGTGATCTTCACCACACGCTTCTATATTACCGGTGATATCGGGGCGCCAGTGCTAATCCTGAGGGATTTCGGTTCTAGAACTCTTGCCTGGCGGAGAGTGGGCGCCGACCAAAGGTGGCTCCCCGTCCGTCGAGACGAAGGGGTCATCAAACCATCGGGGAGTAATTTGAGGAAGTCCCTGCTGAAGATACCGAGGATTTTCAAGTCGGTTCGGGGGACTTCGGGGCCCCTGAGGCTCATGCTCCGTCTCCTGATCCTTCGTTGACCCTGTCGGTGGGTAGAGGGAATCTGATGAGCTGGTCTGAGCAGGTGAACACCTAGAAAAGATCCGGGGAACGATAGCTAGACGGATGGGGATGCCTGTTCTATCTCTAGGTAGTTTGCTCCTCTCTAAACGACAACGGGAGGCCGCGGCCGACAGCTCATGGGCGGAGGCGGCCAATAAGGTCCGTCATGAAGAGGCGGTTGAGGCTACCCGAGTGGCGGAAGGCCAGGATGATGCTACTCCTGTGCCAATTCTTGGAGTATCTGCCCCGTGACTGGGGCTTTGATAACTTCAACGATCGCACCAGAAGGTGACCTTTTAATACCATACCCCGTGTGTAAGGTCAAATCTGCACTACCTGACGTTTGTGTTGACTTAATGCAGGTACAGTTGAGAGAGGGATCTCCATTCCTTACGATGAAGAGAGGGGGACTGGAGATGAAGGGGAGCTTGGCGACTCAGGTGAGAGTAGGATCAAATACTGCGGATCTGTCCCTATTGGACTGCCAATGGGGCTCCTCTCGGGAGCCATTATTAACCCATTTTTTTGTATTTGTAGTTGATCTGCCCCTCGAGGCCGTTGGTAAAGATGATCCCCCTTCTTGGGCGGGCCAGTCGACTAGAGAGGGGGATGAATCAGTGGAAGAGGATGATCCCTCGATCCATGAGGTGATGTCGAGCGAGGAGGAGGGGTCGGCTCATGGAGAGGTGTCAGACCAACAAGGAGAAATCCCTATTCCTGAAGAAGCATCGGGTAGGGGCGAAGCACCCGCCCAGGAGTCTCTGGCCTAAGGGGAGACATACACTCGGTGGGTGGTTGCCTCCTCATCACCTATTCGGTGACTTTCGCAGTTGTGGTTGGATCCATGGCTGAGACCCCAATAGCGTCGGTCGGTGCCTCGGTCTTAGCAGTATCCACCACCACTTTTGTTGCTGTGACTACCGGTGCTTCTATCATGGTACCAACGGTGACATCTGCGGTTGATGAGGATATCCTCCCTCCTTTGGCTCGTCCACGCAAGAGGGCGGTTGACCGAGCCCTCGCTAACTTCCAAGACACTCTTGCTGACAGCGTCAAGCTCGTATTGGAAGAAAGTTGTCCTTTCGAGGAGTTCAAGGAGGTTCTTGATTATCACATGGGCTTCTTAATCAAGATGCTTAGCGTGTCTGTCGCCAATCCTTATTTCAAGCGTTTGGAGGAGGCAGGGTAGAATATTCGACAGCTACTCACCCTTCGTGCCGCGAGCTCTGAGTCCTTCATCTTGCGTCCAGCGAGATCCAAATAGCACTGAAGGAGCGCGACCGCAAACTGGAGGAGACAACATCGTTAGAGGCGAGGCTAACGAAAGAACTGGAGTGCGTTATGGCCAAGGACGAGCGAGTGAGTCTAGAGCACTAAAAAGCTGACTCCCGTATCTCCCGCCTATCTTCGGAGATAGAGGAGACCAAACAAATCATTGCTAACGCGCAAGCCTTATTGGCTACCTAGGAGAAGGCCCGTGAACAGCTGATAGGGGAGTTGGAGGAACTCGGGTCTCGACGGCAGCTGGCCGTTGATGCTATTGAGGAGAAAGGCCGATCCCTCAAGGAGGCAAGGCACACTGTCCAAGACTTGCTTTTGTGCTCTAAGGAGGATATTCGTCGAGAGATCCTGAAGAGGCTCGAGCTTAAGTGCACTGAAGAGATTCGAGAGTTGGAGTCGCGGCTGAGAGATTTGTAATTTGCCTTTGATCATATCATTGTATTCAGATCTCTCTTAATGAATAGAATTGTGTTTTTATCCCAGTCATTGTTCTTCTTATTCTGTGTGTACATAATTTTGTTTTTTTTGTCGCTGCTCACCACGAGCGCTGTCAAGTTAACCGTCGGTGGATTCGCACGACGTGAGTTCTGTCAGCTGATGAATTCTAAATGCAGGTGAATTTCATCTGCAGGCAAAATTAAGACCAGCTCAAACCGTGGCTGAATCCTAACTGGGTTCGGATTTTAGGTAAACTTGAGGGCGGGGAGAACCCCAACTTTAATTAGGCTTGAATTAGGTAGACCAAAGTGGCACGCAAGCCCAGGCTATCGGGTGCAAACCATACAAATTTGAATGACGAATTTGACTTGTTGACGGGCTGCGCTTTTAGTGTGCCATGCGTTTGTTTGCGGCTTAATACGCCCGCCAGTTAAGACGACGTGGGCAAGTCGTTTCGCATTAAAGGCGGTGTAGTGGGTCTCTTCGTTCTTCACGCTCGATCTGGACCGTTGGTGAGAGATCGTGTTTAAAACCGTTTGATCTCAACCGCTCGTGCGGGATCCTGAATCATCCGGCCTTACTTTCGACTGTTCGGTTTGAACCTTCCAGTCGAACGACGGATGATCATCTGAGCGAAGGGTATATAATACTTATCTCCCTCGTTAGAAGGAGTTATAGCATTCATTGTTTTCTGCAGGAGAACCCAAGCTTTCTCTTACTGCGTCCGAGATGGCTCCGCGAGTTAAAATGACCGCCTCGAAGAAGAGTCAGGGGGATTCCTCCTCTACCGCCGCCAAGCCCATTACCACCGAAGGTATCTTTGTATTCAACCCGTATGAGTTGTTTTGCAATTTTACATTCTTCGTTGTGTTGTTCAGGTCGAGAGGATGCACCTGCCGTCGGGAGGTCTCCGCCTGAGCCTATCCTTGTTTTAGATGACGAATCCGGGGAGCCCACGACTGCGTCTACTTCGCACTCTGCTCCACCACCAGAAACAGGACCTTGTCTCGAGGTTCCGCCTATCGCCATGCTTGCTAGTGGCCAAGAGCCTGTTCCTTCAGAACTTCTCCCCATTCTGGCTCGCGTCAAAGAACTGGAGAGTACTACGAAGCAGGTGATCTCCCTCATTAGTCTTGGTTTAGGGGTGTATTCTGACTTCAAGCAGTCCCTCTTAGATCCCGCGGGTGACCTTAGGCGGCTGGACGAATCCCGACTCGCTACACGTTGTATGACGAGGCTGCTTTTCTTAGAGTCACAGCAGACGTGCTTGGAGGACTTATTGTGTGTGGATCTGGTGGATGATGTGGAGCCGTTCTTGTCTCATGCCCCACATCAGAAGACATGGGAACAGGAGGTGCGGGCACGGAACATAATAGACTTGGAGTCCCATATTAGCCTTTTGACGGATCAACAACATTTACTGGAGGACCAGATGGACGTCCTTACCTCTACCATCGCCCGTTCGAAAGCTGAGTTGGAACAGGTGGAGACAACCCTGAGGGGGCTCCAATTTGAGAATTGGAATACTGGTAGGGCCATCGAAGAGGCAACTTAAAATATTGAGACGCTGCGTCAAGAAGATTCTATTGCTGCTTCAACCTTCGAGGTCCGGACTCAAAAGGAGGCCGAGGACAAAGCCTGGGAGGATCACGCAAGATGGGTGGTTGCGGTCAAAGCCGAACTTGCATCCTTCAGCTTGTTGGACTAGGCTTTCAGGGCTAAAGCCGTATTAAGACATTTGAACAAAGTTATGACTTTACAATCCAACAAGTTATAACACTACATTAAAAGCATCTTAGAGCTGGATGAATGTTATGCTCTTTTGGTTTCCCAAACGTGTTTGTGCATATACTCCTCTTTGTTATTGTTGCCTCCTATCCTTCAGCTTTTATCTCGCTCTTTGAGGTTGCCTTGGGCGAATTTCTAGCCAAAGGTGAATTCTGGCAATAAGCGAATTCGAGCCGTAGGTGAATTCAAGTTGAGAGCGAACTCTAGCCATCGGCGAATCAAGCTACAGGCGAATTCTGGCCACAGGCGAATCAAGCTATGGGTGAATTCTGGTCACAGGCGAATCAAGCCACGTGTCCGGTTGCGGTCTTATGTGCTTTCCAGCTGGGCAGACGCCGGCACGTCGCTTCACATTAAAAGCGACATGATGGAAGTTCTTCGTTCCCCGCGCCCAATCTGGGCCGTTGAACGATAAGCATGCACTTGGGCCGTACGTTACATATTTCTCTTCTTTCTTGTTAAAGAGGTTAAGGCGCTCATTGTTCCCTTTTTATTCAGGATGACACCGCGAGCGAAGGCATCTGTTTTGAAGAAGATAGGGAGGGATGCCTCCTCCTCATCTGCTACGCACGGTCGCGATCCGGAGTCCAAACCTTCGGACCCTGTTAATTTGTAGACCCAGGTCCAGGAACTGGAGAACACCGTGAAACAGGTGATCTCGCTCGTCGATGAGGGTCATGGTGCCTTTGCAGATCTGAAGCAGTCTCTCTCAGATCGTGTAGCCTGTATCCGATGCCAGGGTGACTATTGGCTCGCCATACGCTGCTCGATAAGACTCATCGATTTGGAATTGCTCCTAACAAAGTTGGAGGACCCACGACAGGTGGATTTGGAATCTGAAGTAACGCTATCCTTGGACTCAGCCTGCCGTCGCGGGATGTGGTAGCGAGAGTGCCGAAGACAAGACATAGAAGACAAAGAGTCCCTGATCACCCCTCCTCTAGGGTCTAACATTATGGTCGACCAATGAGTCGACTAATGATCCAGTCGACTCATGACTCGACTTACGAATTACTTGTCAGTCTTCTTAGTATTTAATTATGTTTGGGTTGTTTCAGTTTAACTGAAGTTGTTTATGCATCTATTTTTGTTGCGTACTTAATATGAATGAGGAGTCGCCTCAAATAGCGGGTATTAGAAATTATTGTTTAACCTGTATCATTACATATGAGATGACATGCGGACACAAGTTTTAGTTTACACACCGAGACGTGTGTGAAATTTGTATAAGTATATATTTTCGCATATCGCTTCGATATTTACATAGTTTGTTCAGTCCTCGTGTTGGACTATAATCCATTGAAGTCCTTGTGTTGGACTATAATCCATTAAAGTCCTCGTGATTGGACTATAATCTGTTGAAGTCCTCATGTTGGACTATAATCCATTGAAGTCCTCGTGTTGGACTATAATCCATTGAAGTCCTCGTGTTGAACTATAATCCATTGAAGTCATCGTGTTAGACTATAATCCATTGAAGTCCTCGTGTTGGACTATAATCCTTTTCAGTCCTCGTGTTGGACCGTTACCTATTAGTCCCTGTGTTGGATACTAGTTTAGACCTTGAGTTGACACTATACTTACATAGGCTGGACATGACACTTATGTGAGTTGTGACATGATACCGTAATTAAGTTCTAAGATGAGTTTGTTTTCCTTTTATTATTTTTTTCTGTATTAGACTTTGGGTTTGGTATTTAGGGATTTACTATTTAGGATACACGGTATATACATGAGGGTTTCCTTGGTTAGATTATTTCGCTCGACGTACCTATGCACGTGTAGTAATTTCTTAAGTACTAAAACTCTCTTATAATTAGGGATTTACAATTTGATCTATAAGGTATATACATGAGGGTTTCCTTGTTTGGATTATTTCGCTCGACGTACTTATGCTCGTATTGTCAATTCCTAAATGGGATCAGTGATTTGATATATATGTATTAGCTATATTTTCTGTATACAACGAAACTTATCCCTTTGGGTTGGTTGTGATGTTGCTCGCTATAGCGCTTTGATGCTCGTTGTCCCTCCCCCTTTCAGGTAACAAGCCAGGTGCCCGGAGAGTCGCAAGTTGATAGCGATGCACTCTAGCTTCGGCTGTCTACTTTAGTTATATTTTTCTTTTGAGCTCCACTGTAGACTTTTTTTAGACATTTAAGAGTTTCATTCTAGAAGGTGTAAAGGCTATGTGCCTTATTTCCTTTATTTCAGATATTTTGTATTTGAGACTTGTTGAGAACTCCAGTTTATTCATTTCAGACTTTAACTTGTATTTCAGTATGGTAGATGATGGAAATGTTAATTTGATCTCTATTATTTCATCAGTTGACTCTTGTATAATCTTTTACTTGCTTTTGTACCTACACCTGTTATTGACTCTACTAGAGAGATAGTAATTGTGATGGTGAAATATGTTATTATATGGTGTGGTGCATGGCAGGTTTGATATTTTTGGTTTCACCTTGGACTGCAACCTTGTGTGAACCCAGGGGCTTCACAGTTGGTATCAGAGCTCTAGTTCCAGTATCCTTAGAATCATCATGTGTCGAGTCGTGGAGCTAGGATAGAGTTTCTTAGGATAGAGTTTCTTAGGATCATGTGTCGAGTCCGATAAGAATTTCCTAGTATGAGTGAGCACGATATATGCGTATATCTCAAAAATTTGAGAATTTTTTATTTATTTATGATAACTATTTTTTTAAAAGTATTTGTGTGAATACTGTATGTTGTGAAAATCGTATGGTGATACGTTATGTATGTATATATATCTATTTCGACTCATGAACTCTGTTTGTTATATGCTCAGATGTCAGAATATGGTATGCCACGTACTCAGAGATCTGGACAGGTTGAACCACGGCAAACTCTACCCGAGCCACATCAGACACCACCTGAGCCGCAGCAGGCTCCCCAGTACCTGATAGATCTTATGGCTCCCTTAGTCATTAGGATAGAAGTAATCGAGGAGCTTGTGGCGAATCATATTACACCACCACCACCAGTAGCTAAAACTACCATTTCTCAGGAAAATGGGATGGCTAAGTTTCAGAAGGACAAGGAAGGTAGTGCTAAGAGAGGGCACACTGGAGACAAGGGTCAGAACAAGAGACCCTTGTCTAGACCTCAACAGCAGCAGCAAGGCCCTCATAAGAAGGGATCCTAACAGGATCAGAGAGCACGTCAGCAGTGCAAGTTCCGGGGAATTTGTTTTAACTGTCGCAAGGTCGGACATAAGGCATTAGAGTGCTGCAGTGCACCAACAAGAGCTCAGAAAGGAAATGGTCCGAATCAGTAGTAGCAGAAGACTGAGGGATAGATTCTAACAATTCAGGAGGTTCCTCAGGGGCAGATTGTCGTATATTCTCTAGCACCAGTGGCAGAGTAGTTTTCAACCACCGACAGAGTATATGCAGTAGTTCCGCATGATCATAGAGATAGCGGAGCAGTTGTGGAGGGTACGTTCCTTGTGAATCCTTTTCCCACCCGTATTCTTTTTGATTCGGAAACTTCGTGTTCTTTCATTTTGAACGATTTTATGACCAGACTCCAGCTTGTAGCTCAGCCATTAGACACCCTTTTATCAGTTTCCACCCCTTTAGGTGAGATATCGCTTCTGGAGAGCATTTGTAGGAGGTGTACTATCAGTCTAGATGAGTCAGAGTTTGTTATTGATTTGATAGTGTTGCATATGTCCGAGTTTGATGTCATCCTTGGTATGGATTGGTTGTCTTCCTACCATGTTAGTATTGACTGCTTTGCGAAGACAGTCAATTTGCGGGCGTCCGATGGGTCCGAGATGATTATGGCAATATCTCAGGATAACCACTTTGCAGAGTCATTTCTGGCGTACATCGAGGAGGTGATGCGACGGGATCAGGGTGTTGATTTATTAGAGACTAGAGTTGTCTCAAAGTATCAGGATGTCTTTCAGGACATACCTGGGTTACCTCCTGTGAGAGAGATCGAGTTTTGTATTAAGTTGTAGCCGGGCACAGCCCCTATATCCCGCGCACCCTATTGCATGGCACCAGCTAAGATAAGGGAGCTTCAAACCCAGTTGGACGAGTAGTTAGCTCTGGATTTTATTCGTCGGAGTCATTCTCCGGGGGAAGTGCCAGTTCTCTTCGTAAAGAAGAAGAACGGCAGTATGCGTTTGTGTATTGATTATAGAGAGTTGAACAAGGTCACTATCCGGAATAGGTATCCATTACCTAGGATTTATGACTTGTTCGATCGGCTGCGTGAAGCGCATGTTCCTCGAAGATTTATCTTCGTTTTGGGTTATTGTAGTTGTGGGTTCGGGAGATTGATATTCCCTAGACCGCTTTCCTTACTCGATATGGATCATTCGAGTTCATAGTCATGCCATTAGGTTTGACCAATGCACCCCCGGTATTCATGGATTTGATGAACCGGGTTTTCTATCCCTTCTTAGATCAGTTTGTGATTGTTTTTATCAACGATATCCTTATTTATTCGAGATCAGAGGAAGAATACGAGAAGCACCTACGGTTAGCTTTGAGGACTCTGCAGGAGCATCAGTTATATGCCAAGTCCAACAAGTGTGAATTTTGGCTTTAATAAGTCAGATTTTTTAGCCACGTCATCAATAGAGAGGGCATAGCAGTGAATCCAGCTAAGGTTACAGCAATTCTTGATTGGGAACCACCAAAGATGATGACAGAGATTCGTAGCTTCTTGGGCTTAGCCGGTTATTACAGGAAGTTCATCTATGACTTCTCGAAGATTTTGACATCACTTACACGCCGTACGAAGAAGGGTGTACAATTCATTTGGAGTGTGAAGTGCTAGAAGGCCTTTGATATCTTGAAGACTAAGTTGACTTCAGCACCAGTTTTGACTATTCCGAACAGTGACAGGACGTTCGTCGTCTACACAGATGCATCATTAGCAAGATTAGGAGGCTTCTTAATGTAGACTCAGAGGGTAGTAGCATATATCTCATGGTAGTTGAGGGTGCATGAGCAGAACTATCCCACTCATGACTTGGAGTTAGCAGCAGTGATATTTACACTGAAGTAATGGAGGCACTATTTATATAGAGTGCAGTTTGAGTTATTCACAGACCATCAAAGTCTGAAGCATTTTTTTCTTTTCTCTCAGAAGGAACTCAACCAGAGACAAGGGAGATGGATTGAGTTTACCAAGAACTACGAGTTCGTGATTCAGTATCATTCGGGGAAGGAAATGTCGTAGCAGATGACTTGAGTAAGAAACGTCGACATCAGGTTTCGGCTTAGAGGTGCTCGTTGTATTGAGATATTCTCACCCTTAGCCAGTGGGATTTTAGACATGAGATTGGTAGAACCAGTGCATTGTAGGGAGCTGTGTCAGTGCAGCCAGTTTGGAGTGTCAGAGTTGTCAGAAATCAATTAGAAAACTATTGAATTCAGATCCAAAAGGAGGAAATTTCTAAAGAGCCTAAGACTGATTGGACCGTTGGAGCAGATGGAAGTCTACAGATGAAGGGCAGATTGGTTATGCCAGCCAATGCAGAGCCTAAGAGGGAGTTGCCAGATGAAACACATCGTACTCGGTATACAGTGCATCCAGGGACCCCTAAGATGTACAAGGACCTAAAGAGACACTCTTGGATGGAGTGATATGCGTAGAAAAATTTCAGAGTATGTAGCTAAGTATCTTACATGTCAGTGAGTAAAGGTGGAACATCAGGGACCGACAGAAACACATCAGCCTTACCTATTTCGGAGTAGAAGTGGGCGGATATTTCTATGGACTTTATTTTATGGTTGTCGAAGTCGAAGAAAGAGAATGATTCGGTTTGGGTGATAGTGGATAGACTAATGAAGTCGGCACATTTTGTTCCAGTAAAGACTAACTATACAGCTGAGACTCACGCGAGGATATTTATTCGGGAGATAATTTGACTTTATAGAGTTTCAGATGCGATGGTATCAGATCGAGGTTCAGTGTTCACTTTATATTTTTAGAGTTTTCAAGATTCGTTCGGCAGCAGACTATCTTACAGCAGTGTTTTCCACCCGCAGACGGATGGTCAGACGGAGAGGGTGAATTAGGTATTGGAGGACATGTTGAGGGTTTGTGTCATTGACTTTCAGGGTAACTGGGAGGAGCATATTCCATTGATAGAGTTCGCTTATAACAATAGTTATTAAGCGACGATCGGTATGACCCCATATGAGGCATTGTACATGAGACCTTGTAGATCACTGATATGTTGGGCAGAGCCGGAGGATAGCTTAATGCTTGGACCGGAGCTTGTGAGGCAGGCCACTGAAAAGGTAACATTGATCAGAGAGAGGATTTTACCATCCCAGAGTCGGCAGAAGAACTATGCAGATAAGAGACAAAGACCCTTGGAGTTTTAGGTTGGAGATGTAGTTATGCTGAAGCTATCACCTATGAAAGGTGTTTAACAATTCGGGAGGCAGAGAAAGCTTACGCCGACGTATATTGGATCATTTCAGATTTTGGAGCGCATTGGAACTATGTCATACAGACTAGATCTCCCAGCATCCATGTCTAGTATACACAATATATTTCATATTTCTATGCTTAAGATAAATTTCATGATGAAGAGCAGTAGCGAATGATGAACGCACTGAAGATTTAGCTTTAGAATGATTTGATTACAATTGAAATTCCAGTTTGTATTCTTGCTAGAGAAGACAAAAATTGAGAAAACAAGATGTTTTCCCTTGGTGACAATTCAGTGTAACCGGAAAGGGGTTGAGAAGGCTTCTTGGGAGCGTGAGGAGGGTATTCATCGTGACTACTCACACCTGTTTGATCAAATAAATTAATTTTTTGTATGACTTGTTTATGGCTTATGGTTGCATGTATGACGATGTTTATACTTAACACTAAAATAAGGGTATTACCACTTATCTCCTAAGTACTTGGAACATATGGTA